>JAWPHD010006435.1:0-145055 GCA_037043455.1 Cyrtodaria siliqua
CCCATAGGGCATATACGTTATACTCATTCATATTTATTACAAGGTGATCAGTTACCAGAATGTATGCCCTGTTTTGCACCGTTAACGGTCAGACATATCCTGTTAGATTGTGTAGACTTTGATCGATGACAAAGATGCTTTCAAGTATATTGTATGAAAGAGTTATCTCAGTCTTATTTTAGATTTTTTAAATGACATCACTTACTTAATCAGACTGTGTGATATTTATGTTTTCGTGTACTTGTTTACATCCGTTATTTGTAAAAGGTTTTAACAATATATTTGTACATGCTTTTTTAATAACTTAATCAATTGTTTCCTGTTCATCCGTTTTTGCGCACAAGATGACATATTAATGTGTCGACGTTCCGTAAAACACCATTCATTCATTCATTCATTCATTTATTATAGAACATTACTCATAGTGCTATGGAACATTCCACATTATGCTATGGAACATTACTCATTATGCTATGGAACATTATTCATTATGCTATGGAACATTAATCATAATTATTTGAAACATTATTCATGCTATGGAACATTACTCACTCATTATGCTATATAGTTTGTGTGAGTTGTATTGGTTGTCAGTTTCTTTTATTTTACATCCTTATGATATTGTCGGACAACAGATCACCAGACAATTCATATTCAAAATAGTTAATGTCCTTGTGTCCTAGAAGCAATGATTAACCTAACACCTTATTGTAGATTATTGACCCTTGATTATACTTTGATTCCTGAGCTTTTGCAGCCTTTTTTGATCATGTTTCCAATATTCAACTCTTCACATGTTGTTTACAGGTGTCTGGTGGAGAATGCCTGGGAGTATGCCAAAGCAGGACAAGTTTTCCTGCAGTTACAGGTACACACGTGTACTAGTTATATAAAAAAGATAGACTGATACCAGTACATATGCCATACCAGTAGATATGCCATACCAGTAGATATGCCATATCAGTAGATATGCCATACCAGTAGATATGCCATACCAGTAGATATGCCATACATAGATATGCCATACCAGTAGATATGCCACACCAGTTGATATGCCACACCAGTTGATATGCCACAGTTGATATGCCACACCAGTTGATATGCCACACAAGTAGATATACCACACCAGTAGATATGCCACACTAGTAGATATGCCACACCAGTAGATATACCACACCAGTAGATATATCATACCAGTAGATATATACCATACCAGTAGATATACCATACCAGTAGATATGCCATACCAGTAGATATGCCATACCAGTAGATATACCATACCAAGTAGATATACCATACCAGTAGATATACCATACCAGTAGATATGCCATACCAGTAGATATGCCATACCAGTAGATATACCATACCAAGTAGATATACCATACCAGTAGATATACCATACCAGTAGATATACCATACCAGTAGATATGCCATACCAGTAGATATGCCATATCAGTAGATATACCATACCAGTAGATATGCCATACCAGTAGATATACGATACCAGTAGATATGCCATACCAGTAGATATGCCATACCAGTAGATATGCCATACCAGTAGATATACCATACCAGTAGATATGCCACACCAGTAGATATGCCACACCAGTAGATATGCCACACCAGTAGATATACCATATCAGTAGATATGCCATACCAGTAGATATACCACACCAGTAGATATGCCATACCAGTAGATATGCCAATATGCCACACCAGTAGATATGCCATACCAGTAGATATGCCATATCAGTAGATATGCCATACCAGTAGATATACCATACCAGTAGATATGCCCACCAGTAGATATGCCATATCAGTAGATATGCCAGCACCAGTAGATATGCCATACTAGATATGCCATACTAGTAGATATGCCATACTAGTAGATATGCCACACCAGTAGATATGCCATACCAGTAGATATGCCACACCAGTAGATATTCCATATCAGTAGATATGCCATACCAGTAGATATACCACACCAGTAGATATGCCATACCAGTAGATATACCATACCAGTAGATATGCCATACCAGTAGATATGCCATACCAGTAGATATGCCATACCAGTAGATATGCCATACCAGTAGATATGCCATACCAGTAGATATGCCACACCAGTAGATATGCCACACCAGTAGATATGCCATATCAGTAGATATGCCATATCAGTAGATATACCATACTAGTAGATATGCCACACCAGTAGATATTCCATATCAGTAGATATGCCATACCAGTAGATATACCACACCAGTAGATATGCCATACCAGTAGATATACCATACCAGTAGATATGCCATACCAGTAGATATGCCATACCAGTAGATATGCCATACCAGTAGATATGCCATACCAGTAGATATGCCATACCAGTAGATATGCCACACCAGTAGATATGCCATACCAGTAGATATGCCATACCAGTAGATATGCCATACCAGTAGATATGCCATACCAGTAGATATGCCACACCAGTAGATATGCCACACCAGTAGATATGCCATATCAGTAGATATACCATACTAGTAGATATGCCACACCAGTAGATGTGCCATACCAGTAGATATGCCATATCAGTAGATATGCCACACCAGTAGATATGCCATACCAGTAGATATGACATACCAGTAGATATGCCATACCAGTAGATATGCCACACCAGTAGATATGCCATATCAGTAGATATGCCATACCAGTAGATATGCCACACCAGTAGATATGCCATATCAGTAGATATGCCATACCAGTAGATATGCCACACCAGTAGATATGCCACACCAGTAGATATGCCATACCAGTAGATATGCCATACCAGTAGATATACCACACCAGTAGATATGCCATACCAGTAGATATACCACACCAGTAGATATGCCACACCAGTAGATATGCCATACCAGTAGATATGCCACACCAGTAGATATGCCATACCAGTAGATATGCCATACCAGTAGATATGACATACCAGTAGATATGACACACCAGTAGATATGCCATACCAGTAGATATGCCATACCAGTAGATATGCCACACCAGTAGATATGCCATACCAGTAGATATACCACAACAGTAGATATGCCATACCAGTAGATATGCCATACCAGTAGATATACCATACCAGTAGATATGCCATACCAGTAGATATGCCACACCAGTTGATATGCCACACCAGTTGATATGCCACACACGTAGATATACCACACCAGTAGATATGCCACACTAGTAGATATGCCACACCAGTAGATATACCACACCAGTAGATATATCATACCAGTAGATATATACCATACCAGTAGATATACCATACCAGTAGATATGCCATACCAGTAGATATGCCATACCAGTAGATATACCATACCAGTAGATATGCCATACCAGTAGATATGCCATATCAGTAGATATGCCATACCAGTAGATATGCCATACCAGTAGATATACCATACCAGTAGATATGCCACACCAGTAGATATGCCACACCAGTAGATATGCCATACCAGTAGATATACCATATCAGTAGATATGCCATACCAGTAGATATACCACACCAGTAGATATGCCATACCAGTAGATATGCCAATATGCCACACCAGTAGATATGCCATACCAGTAGATATGCCATATCAGTAGATATGCCATACCAGTAGATATACCATACCAGTAGATATGCCACACCAGTAGATATGCCATACCAGTAGATATGCCATATCAGTAGATATGCCACACCAGTAGATATGCCATACTAGTAGATATGCCATACTAGTAGATATGCCACACCAGTAGATATGCCATATCAGTAGATATGCCACACCAGTAGATATTCCATATCAGTAGATATGCCATACCAGTAGATATACCACACCAGTAGATATGCCATACCAGTAGATATACCATACCAGTAGATATGCCATACCAGTAGATATGCCACACCAGTAGATATGCCATACCAGTAGATATGCCATACCAGTAGATATGCCATACCAGTAGATATGCCACACCAGTAGATATGCCACACCAGTAGATATGCCATATCAGTAGATATACCATACCAGTAGATATGCCACACCAGTAGATATGCCATACCAGTAGATATGCCATATCAGTAGATATGCCACACCAGTAGATATGCCATACCAGTAGATATGACATACCAGTAGATATGCCATACCAGTAGATATGCCACACCAGTAGATATGCCATATCAGTAGATATGCCATACCAGTAGATATGACATACCAGTAGATATGCCATACCAGTAGATATGCCATACCAGTAGATATACCACACCAGTAGATATGCCATACCAGTAGATATGCCACACCAGTAGATATGCCATACCAGTAGATATGCGACACCAGTAGATATGCCACACCAGTAGATATGCCACACCAGTAGATATGCCATACCAGTAGATATACCACACCAGTAGATATGCCATACCAGTAGATATACCACACCAGTAGATATGCCATACCAGTAGATATGCCATATCAGTAGATATGCCATACCAGTAGATATGCCACACCAGTAGATATGCCACACCAGTAGATATGCCATACCAGTAGATATGCCATACCAGTAGATATGCCACACCAGTAGATATGCCATACCAGTAGATATGCCACACCAGTAGATATGCCATACCAGTAGATATGCCATACCAGTAGATATGCCATACCAGTAGATATGCCACACCAGTAGATATGCCATACCAGTAGATATACCACACCAGTAGATATGCCACACCAGTAGATATGCCATACCAGTAGATATGCCATACCAGTAGATATGACATACCAGTAGATATGACATATCAGTAGATATGCCATACCAGTAGATATGCCACACCAGTAGATATGCCACACCAGTAGATATACCACAACAGTAGATATACCATACCAGTAGATATGCCATACCAGTAGATATACCATACCAGTAGATATACCATACCAGTAGATATGCCATATCAGTAGATATGCCATACCAGTAGATATACCACACCAGTAGATATGACATACCAGTAGATATGACATACCAGTAGATATGACATACCAGTAGATATGACATATCAGTAGATATGCCATACCAGTAGATATGCCATACCAGTAGATATACCACACCAGTAGATATGCCATACCAGTAGATATACCACACCAGTAGATATGCCACACCAGTAGATATGCCATACCAGTAGATATGCCATACCAGTAGATATACCACACCAGTAGATATGCCACACCAGTAGATATACCACACCAGTAGATATGCCATACCAGTAGATATGACATACCAGTAGATATGACATACCAGTAGATATGACATACCAGTAGATGCATTATAGCAGTAGATACATTATACTGGTAGAAGACATGTTTATTTCTGGAACTCTTAAACTGTTCATGTAGCATTTTCAAACTTGCTGCACATATATATATAAACCTAGTGACCTTGTGGGTCCGCTTGATATAAAGCATAGTCTTTTATTGTTATCATTTGTGTTTTTTTGGAAACAAGATTTAAGTTTGCCTGCTTTTTTCAGAGCACTTAATAACCGAAGATATTATGAAATTATATTTTGTGTCGTTTATCAAGCTAATGTGCCATCAAATTAAAATCAGGTGGTGGCTAGGGATGTTGAATGCTTCTTCGTGTTTTATTGGTTTAAAGAATTGAAAAATTACATTACAAAATCATTTACAAACTCTGTCCAGGTGTTCAGGTCATATAATAATGTTTATGTGTTGATTACAACTTTAGGTTTATTCACAGGTTCTTAAAATACACGTGATTGAATATGCGTTAAATGAATTATGAATTGGTAACTCTTAATTCAATGTTCCAGTTTTGGGGGTTGGTTTGGCAGGTTAAAGCCATTTATATTTTAGTTTGGATTCTCAAAATCTGTAAGTTTATTAATATATACCTTGTCAACAGTAGGTTTAGAAACGGTGTTCATAGTTGTAAAATTTGGTTGTTGTTGGCATGATAGCTGCTTTAAGGGTTTATTTATATATGCAGTAAAATAAGTAGTCAAAATACATTTCTTGAATTACTGTTAAGGCAGTATGCAGTATACTTACTTCACATGCTTAACCATGTCGGGTATTTTCTTTTCAGCAAGAAGGAAAGGTACCACCTGAAGCCTTCATCAAATGATTTCATTAACACTGCTTGAAGTTATCATCAGACAAAATACGGATGTCAGAACAATTTCTATTCCGATATCAGAGCAATTTCTATGCGCAACAATTGCAAAAGGAGTGCATGCACATAGTGCTGCCTGGAAATCTGAAAAAGGGACACCAGTTATCCAATAATATTCATCAAACAATAACAAATACAGAATTGGATTAATTGTGAAAACTGCTGACTAGATTTCAATAAATGACGCATCAAGTTATGCCAAAAAATGAGCTGTGATTTACTAGTGGAAAATAATTGACATATCAAGATATGTCTAGATGTCAATAAATGACACATCAATTTACGTCAGAAAAACAGCTGTAATTGACTAGATGTCAATAAATGACACATCAAGTTACGTCTGAAAAACTGCTGTAATTGACTAGATTTCAATAAATGACACATCAAGTTATGCCAAAAAATGAGCAGTGATTTACTAGTGGAAAATAATTGACACATCAAGTTATGTCAGAAAGACAGCTGTAATTGACTAGATTTCAATAAATGACACAAGTTATGACAAAAAATGAGCAGTGATTTACTAGTGGAAAATAATTGACACATCAAGTTATGTCAAAAAGACAGCTGTAATTGACTAGATTTCAATAAATGACACATCAAGTAATGCCAAAAAATGAGCTGTGATTTACTAGTGGAAAATAATTGACACATCAAGTTATGTCAAAAAGACAGCTGTAATTGACTAGATTTCAATAATTGACACATCAAGTTATGTCAAAGAGACAGCTGTAATTGACTAGATGTCAATAAATGACAAATCAAGTTACGTCAGAAAAACAAGCTGAAGAGATGTCTCATATCACATGGTGTTAACAACAGTTGGCATAATCAACTGAACATATTTCCAGAACTGAGCTTTGAAATGTACAAATGTCAAAGTAACCCCTTGTGGTTCCTGGGCGCGTATAGGGCTGCCATTTATCCAGCCAGAGCTGTGAAATCCCCACAAATTCGTTTTCATTTTGATGTAGGCAAGTGCACAACTATGAAGACAAATGTCCAAACTTGTCTGCGCAACATTGTAGGGACGTGCACAATGGTGTAGGCAACAATACAAAATATAGACAGTTCAGGTTATCTATTAACTGTTAGTCTGTAAATATTTTCAATGACGAGAAACAATGTCACAGCAGGACAAGCAGTTATTTTTTCTACTGTTGTGGAGTGCACACTGACTTATACAAGGAGTATTGTTCTCTTTGTGAAGGGTGAGAAGTAATAGTACTGTTGTAATACATGAAATACATGAACTGTGTAATTATCTAAATACGTATATATATAAATGGGTGCAGAAGTAAACTAAATGAGAACATTTTAGTTCTTAAATCATGTTTTAATTGTGTGTTTTTTACAAATACAGAAACATGAGATAACAGTTTGTAAAATATGTGTAGACTGTTTTATATTTTTACTTGTATATTTTAAATGTACATCATTTTATCATCATCATGGGATAGTACAATTATCAGGTGCATGACTATATTAATTATTAACATGATCATTTGTATCAATAATGATAGTGCTATATTTTATTGTTTGTTGATCATTTACCTTGTTGAATGGAATTTCACCTCCTAAATTGTGAATAATTACAATGCTAATTTTAGTACCATGTTTCCAGTATTGAATATAATACATGTATATATTATTATGTAAATACTTTTAAAGAGATACGTCTGTCAGTTGTAAGAATATTTTGTTTAGTAAAATATTGAAAGAACGCTTTTCTGCTCTGTTCTACCTTTTTACCATTTAAGTTTCAAATTGAATTACGTATGATCAAGTAATCCAGAACTACGTAGATATTTTCTACAACATTATAAGGAATAATGAAATAAAAGACTCCATGCAAGGGTTTATACCTTCATTCTACAAGCTCACCAAATAACTAGTATGCATTCAAATAAATTGTTATTATTCTATGTCGATCCAACTTGGACATGTAAGGCCGGAGTGGGGAACAGACAAAATGGCATTACAACGTCGGTGGTTGGTTACATCAAACGTTTTCTCTGGTTGATAGGCGCCACTTTTCATTGTGTGTATGTGTCCCTATACCACTGTGGATTCAAATCTGAAATTATGTTTTGGGTTGCATTTGATAGTTCTATGAAGGTTTTAAACCTCACACTTTATAGAACTGACTTCAAAAGTATTGGAGTGAGTTTTGGAATGTAAGAGACCTGTTCATCTGTTTGGAACCCTAATAAATTAATATTCTTGTAGTGGGACAGAATATTGAAAAATGATCCCTCGTCTAGTCATGAAAAAGATGTACATCTGTTTTCCTCTCTATTTACGGACACAGCCTCTGCTTTTTTTATGCTCCCGGAAATTGTGCGGGGGGAGCATACAGTCACCGCTTTGTCCGTTCGTCCTTCCGTCCATCCGTCCATCCCACGTTTTTCCGGATCATAACTTCAAAACTACTGATGACTACAAGGAAACTTCACACATTGATAGAGGGCAATGAAAGGAAGTGCAGAGTGCAAGAACCGTAACTCTGTCTTCATTCAAATTAGAGTTATTGCCCTTTGTAATTTTATACTTAGAATTCTTGTCCGGAGCATAACTCAACAACACGCATGAGACTGATGAAACCACGCAATAATAAAAGGCAATGAGAGGAAGTGTAGAACACAAAACCATAACTCTGTCCTAATTCAAAAACATTTTACTAGTTGTGTACACATTCACGGCATAAGACTCGTCTTTCATCGTGTTCACTGTAACTGTAAGTTGAATAATATTGCATTGGGTATTGTCAGTAGTTTTATTTAGGAGGAGTCTTTCACAGCTGGGTACTTTATTATCATCCTAAGATCCTAATGCAAAGAATGCAATAACATCGATTGCTTAAATCCAGAACATACACTTTTCAAGAAACTATTTTCTATCTGAACTCTCCGAAAAAATAATATCTATGTTTGAATACCCTCAGTCAAACATAGGAATAACATTTTCAGTTAACAAACATGCAACAACAAAATCCAAATCGGTCAAGAAAGATTACAACACAGAATGGTTTATTGACAAAATGTGCACTGCTCAAAGAAACGCACAAAGTCTAGACACATTTTAATTTAATTGTATTTGGAGGCATATGAATAACACTCTTGGTAATTTAAAAACAACCAATTTCCTGAATGAATTAACAGTAGAAGATGAACTTTTTGTATTTATATATACACGAGCATCTTTGTGTTATACTTATATTGCCTGTTAATGCTGCCTTGTTGGTTAGAGAAAAGTTCATGGCTGGGATTTCTTTATTTACACTGTCCCGTTTTATTGAGATGACAGGGTGCGAGGTTCGGTGCACCCTCGAACCTGGTTTAGTCCCCCAGCAGCCTATTTTGCCACTGACCGTTCCAAGGCGGTAGCCCTATTGTCAACCATATTTGTGTTTGTGACATCATATGACTTTATTCTTTGTTAACATTGCCATTCATGTTGTCTTTTGCATGTTTTGGGTTTACTGTGTTCTGTGACATCTGCATTTCCTGTTCGACTTTTATACTATTTTCGTAAAAATAATGAAGAAATAATAAATAACATATTTTGCAAAATAAGTGCATGTTTAAAAGTAGATAATACAATCGCACAAACCAATTTTAGCAAACTGAGAGAATTTATTGAGTAAAAGAGTTCCTTCAAATGTTTAATTCGAGATTCCATTAATGAAAAAATGATGACATTATTAACACACTGAATGTAACCAAAGCAACTGGTATTGACGGATCAAGTCCTTAAATAGCAAAGCTCGTAGCAGCAGTTATAGCGCCTTCGCTCTAAAAAATAATAAATATAATTTGCGTACTATTGATATGTTAAATACTGAGTTCTGCCCAACCCGGGGCTAGAAGGCATGAACGGTAGCTAGCATTTTTCACTACCGTTCATGAACATATCTCAATCAAAACGAGACTGCACTATTTTTATACTTATCGTGTTCGGCGATTTCCAAAGTTCTCTTTTTATGCTCTTTTTATATATTGCCTGTGCTGTCAGTGTTGCGGCGGTAAAACGCCTCCCTGTGCTTGAAGTCAGAACTGTTATTCAGCCCCGTGTGGTTTCCGGGGGCCCCCGTTTGGTCACGGGGCAAAGAATAGATCCCTTTGGAGGGGTAGGCAGAGGGGTAGAATTCCCCCAAATTCATGTTCATTTTATCATTTTTTGTTCATGTTCATTAAAGGTCTTCATCAAGATCCCTGCATTGTTTCAGGTGCTATCTCGCTCGCATCAAAAGAGCAGTGGCAGAAAAACAATAACGTGACTCCAGCGTAAATGGAGTTTCTACGATAGAATTTGCAACAACTCTGCAGTTCAGGGTGAGAAGGTTCTAGGCCCTTTTTCCATTTTTTATCTCGAGGTACATGGAAGATGAGCCTGGCATGTTCATGCCTGTTAGGCGCCATATAACCTTTTCATGTGTTGGTGCGCCTTAAAATCCCAATTCAATTAATTCCGATCTTTGGAGATCGCTGAGTCGGATATGTACATACAGATATCGGCGGTACATTCTCAGATACTTTCTTACTTTAATTTTGAATAGGTGGTTCCACTACTTCAGCCTTTAGATGTTCTGCATATTGTTTAATCTCCCACACGGTATGTTGTCTGCTTTTTAACTGAGTAGTTTGACTGTTACTGATGATACGCAGGCTTTGTAACCGCTGCTCCCTACTGAATTCCATTTTGTTTATTTCGCCCATTGTTTTCTCATTTAGGGCAAAGCATTTTATTAGGTACCGGGTCCATACGCCGCTGGCCATGGAATGGTATGAAAATACCATATTGAAGGTTCCGTGTTCACCGTCACGTGAATACCATCTTTGGGATTGCTCAAAATTGCGTACTATTGATATGTTCAATACTGAGTTCTGCTCAACCCGGGGCTAGAGGGCGTGAACGGTAGCTAGCATCGTTCACTACCGTTCATGAACAGTCTCAATCAAACCGAGACTGCAATTATGTTTTATATTTTATTGTGTCAGGCGATTTCCAAATTTCTCCTTTACTGGGACCTTAAATGAAATATTAGGAAACAAACGTGGCTCTACTGACGATCCAGTAAATTATAGGGCCATCTCAATTTTCCCAGTCGTTTTAAAAATTATTGAAAAACAGTTCACAAAACACCGATTGCATATTTAAAGAAATTAAATTTAAACATTGGTTTAGTTTACATCGATTGCGAAACAAGTTATTGCAACTTAGATTAATCTCTCTCGATAACTTCCTGGGTAGAACCAGTACTAAGCAATGTGGATTTATTATCTTGCTCAAGGATAAATAACGTGGCGGCGACGAGGATCGAACCCACAACCTCTCAATCTGGAGTTCGGCGCTCTTACCACTGGACCAGGCACTCCACAAAAGAAATACACACTATTCCATAAATGATACTTCACAATCTTAGTTTCGCCAATAAGCATTCATGTCAAACAGCGCTTATACAATTTATTGATAAATGTATGGCTAAAATAAATTGACGATGGGAAAATAATATGGGCAATATTTTTCAATCTAAAAAAAGCGTTCGAAATTCATGATTGTACAATTCTGCTGCACAAACGCGCAATATATAACATAGGTCTATCTTCTATGAATTGGTTCACTTCTTAACTTTACGACCGATCGCAAAGCGTGGTATCTAACACAGTTTGTTTGTTTCTTTGAATGCTGTACTTCATTTTTAGCATATGTTAGGCAAACTATGACGGTCGAATTGTGGTAAAGGCAGACCACCTGTTCCTGGGTAGAACTAATACTGTATACCTCCTGCCATCCGTAAGAATCGACACTTTCTCACTTGTCAAGTCATATCTGACACAGATGCTTCTTCAAAAAAGAAGAAAAAGAAGAAGAAGAAGAAGAAAAAAAAAAAAGTCCTAAGCGGAATCCAATAAGGATCTGTCCTTGAACCTGTACTTTTTTGTTATTGATAAACGTCCTGTTCCTCTATACTGGCGAAACTAACACAGATTTTTTTTGAAGACAATACAACTCTAAACATACCTCACAAAGATACGTCAGTTGCAGAGTCACGTTTACAAATG
The DNA here is from genome assembly GCA_037043455.1 of Cyrtodaria siliqua. Classification (NCBI taxonomy): domain Eukaryota; kingdom Metazoa; phylum Mollusca; class Bivalvia; order Adapedonta; family Hiatellidae; genus Cyrtodaria; species Cyrtodaria siliqua. The sequence goes on from JAWPHD010006435.1 coordinate 12,270, forward strand.
GGTGCTCTTGGTTTTGTCTCTTGGTGCAGTGACAATAAAATGCTTATGAACGTAAATAAAATATTCACACTGGATGTAGTTACTAAAATAAATAGAAACTGTGGAGTCAAACAATTTGCTGGGTGTAAAAATAGGCAAATAATTAACGTGAGATAAACAAATTGATTGTGCATGTCTAAATATTTCAAGAAAGATTACCTTGATGAAACTATTATATAAAGTTTACATCCAAAATAGCTATATCTCATATATATATACTACGGTTGTATTATTTGGGGAAGATGTAATAACTAAAAAAAACAGACCGCATATTTACTTTTTAACACCATATGAGCAAATGTTAACGATATAAATTGGTTAATTCCCTAAAGCATAGATCTACATACATATCCATGCCTAAACGTGTCTAATGGTTTACAAATCATTTAAAAAAACTAACCCGCCAAATAACGACTAAATTACTCACAACGGTTTATAAAACTATCCAGGTGATCAGTTAGATACTGTATAATTATGTAATATGTGCCGATTTAAAAGTATAGGTTTATTCAGGGATTCTTAAAATACCCGTGAGTGAATATGCGTAAAATGAATTGAGGTTGGTAACTCTTAATTCGACGTTCCAGTTTTGGGGTTTGGCCTGGATGGTTAAAGCCGTTTATATTGTGCCCATAGAGTTTGGATTCTCAAAATATGTAAGTTATATATACACCTCATCGTAATTAAGTTCAGACACGGTGTAAATATGTTACAGAAGTTACCTGTTGGTGACGGGATAGGGACTTTAAATGGTCAAACACCAGGATTTATCATGCAGATATGCACTTTTCTGCTAATAAAGGGGTGACCTATTAAATTTTGCTTTATTAGGCAAGTTGACCAATAAAGCAAAACAATGCGGAATCCCTCGGCGTTTGTTGTACGTAACGTTATCTGACGTCATGCACGTAACATTGCCTGACGTCATAAAACAAACAAAAAACAACAACATGGCGGCGTCCTCGATAAGCGTAACATTCTGAGAAATAGGTAATAATAGTAATTCGTACAGAAAATGTGGATAATCTACATGATAAATAGAATATTATGTCAGTGCCTTTTACTATCAAAATACTACGCTCTAATACAAATGAATTCTTCTCCCAGATCAGGTATATTTTTCTATGATAGTTCTTTTTATGTATGTGTTTGTAAAGAATGGAACGCTCTCCCCATCAACATTAGACGATCCTCATCACACACCAATTCAAACGCTTGCTAAAAGATCATCTCATGAAATTGTAAAAAAATTGTTATTCTCTTGAAACTTACATTGTCTCATGGTGGTCTAGCTTGTATGTTGTGGATACATGTGGGTTATTTAAATTGTATATTTACCTACAATCTCCATTTTCTCATAGTGGATTGACTTGCATGTCGTCTAACCGCAGATAAATATGAGTTATTTGAGTTTTAAACTGTTTTAGGGGATATGAAATTGAAATTGTCAAATTGTACTTATAATCTTGTAATATGTTGTCTCATGGTGGATAAGCTTGTATGTTAACTAACCATGGGATGAATATAAGTTATTAAATTTATATATTTATCTTCTAAAAACGTATATGGACTCGCGGTGGAGTAGCTTGTATGTTGTTTGATCACACATTAATATGAGAAATTTTAATTCTAAATATGCTTATAGGCCATTTTAATGCATAAACTTCTAACCTAACACGATATGGTTTTGGGAGTTTTTTGGCGACATTTTTTATTTACAGTGCAATAACTGAAGTATGTATGTGCGATAGTAGTTGGGGTTTGGAGGAGTGGTGTGCAGGGGTGGGGGTGGGGGTGTTGGAGCAGGGGGTGGGGGATGTGACTCTCATGGGCGCCAAGACAAAATAATATTTTGTTTAGAACAAAGGAAATAAATCTATTGTTTAGAACAAAGGATATTATTTATGAAGAAAAGATAACTAGTGTACCGAACAAAGGGAAACATAAGTTTTTGTTTAGATCATAGTGTAATGGATCTGTAGATAATCATCTGAGCGGTAAAGTCTTCTATTGTGTGTCAAAACTGCTGACAATAGATGAAAGGATTCTATTGTGGGTGTGGTTCTTTTGATCACGTTTTATGTCTCCGGTATGTCTAAAGTCTCTATTGTGCTCGTGATGTGCTGAAACTATTAGTAACAATGTATGAATAGAATGAAAAGAATCATTTGTTCTAAAGCAAGTTAGGGTACCATTAAGTACTGTAGACAACTGATGACAATAGATAAAATGATTCTATTGTGAGTACGGGTTTTATCACTCAATATGTCGCCGGTGTGTCTACAGTTTCTATTATGTGTATGCTGTGCCTGATCTATTATTAACTATGCATCAATAGAATGCATGAATGGTGTTTTACGGCACGTCGACACATACACAGGTCATATTGTGCGCAAAAACTGATGAAAGATGAAGAAATGAAGAAGTAGTTAAAACTTAATGTAAATTATAAAGATAAAACTATTTACAAATAAGGGATGATATGATAGTACAAATTATAAATGTAAATCAACAAATGACCGTCAACGGGTATATAAACCAGTAAATATATATAAGAACATATTATAATGATTTATATAATCTAAAACAAGACTAAAATCTATAGTATCAAATAACTCTTTCATAGTATTAACAGTGTAGTACCTTTGACGCATAGGATCAAAGTCTACACATTCCAGCAAGATGTGTTTGACCGTTAACGGTGCAAAGCAGGATATACATTTTGGTAATTGCTCACCTTGTAATAAATATAAATGAGTATAACGTGTATGTCCCATCCTTCACCGGGCTAGGACAACTTCTTCTCGACGAATGGGTCTACTAGAAGAATGCCATTCTCCGAGTAACGGTTTAATTGAATGGAGTTTACTGTTAACTGACAAATCCCAAGCGGCTTGCCAAGAGTTACGAATATATGTGTTAATACAACTTTTAAAATTAGTTTAAGATAATTTGGCATTAGATATATGTAAACCTAATGCTGCCTTACCAGCTATCAGCTCTATCATTACCACGTATTCCTAGATGGTTTGGAAGCCAGCAGAAAACAATAACATTATCAGTTATTAGAGAATTATATTTTTCTAAAAATTGAAGCACAACTGGGTTTTCATGTTTCATATTACCCAGGGCTTGAAGAGATGACAGGGAATCAAAGAAGATTACAAAATGGTCATCATCAGATTCTTGAATATAATTAAATTGTCTTAAGTTCAGCTGAACAGATAGACGCCTTGTCAGGCATGCTGTGTTTGTGAACAACGGCTGCTGCAGATACCTGATCTCCATCTTTAGAACCATCTGTGTATATATGTCGAACGTTACTGTATTTAAATTTAATTTCATTACATTGAAAGATAGTAGGACCTGTACTGGATTTGTTACTATTACAAAGATAAAAATAATTGTAGGTGTTTCCAAAGTTGTGGTACTTTGTACTTGACAGTCCAATTTAGGTCGATTTCAATGTCTCTTAAATTTGAAGTTTAATACGAAGACCAAATGGTCGGTTTTCAGTTTTCAATCAAAAAGAGGTTCATAACTAAGATTTAAACAATATCGAAAGTTGGATTTGAAGGGTTAGATGGTAATTTAATGGCATATTGAAGGGATATTTGTCCCGTCGATGATATGGTTCATGAGCCTCAACATATAGACTTTTGGCCTTTGATGTACGAAAGGCACATAAAGCGAGTCGGAATCCTTGATTGTGTATGGGATCGAGCATCTGCAAGTACGACTTTCGAGTCGATCTATGTACTATTGAGCCGTAGTCCAGCTTGGATCTGATAAGAGATCTATAAAGTCGCAAGAGGACTTTTCAATCTGCACCCCCACAAGAGGACTTTTCAATCTGCACCCCCCCCCCCCCCCCCCCCCCCGCCCACCAATTAGTGTTTGCAACAACTTTAAGTAAATTAAGTGCTTTAGTGCCAGAAAGAGTCTGTTGCCACTATGTGTACTCTTTCTACTTAAGTATTTAAAGTTAGTATTAGGTGAATTTATGTACATAGTTATGCAACAGTTTATGTTTGTTATGTCGCATATTTTGCTTTTATCTTTCGTTGTTATTGTTGTTTGTTTAGTATGCGTGAGTTTGGTTGACTGAGTTCGGTGAATTCTACATTTCCTAATCGACTGTCATGATACCTACTTTTAATACTTGGTGCCGTTTTCTACTCAGTTATACCAATGTGGTACCTAAACCTCAATAGAATGACACAAACATCTTCACATACCATAAGTTAAGTTGTAGCTTGTGGACAGTGTTATTGTACGTTTTGCATAAATACTGAAAAGGTGATCCCTTGGAAGCAACAAACACAAACAAGAGAGAATAGTAGCAGACTCGGTTTGTTGAGTCTGTTCATGGGAGGTAATTATAAGATACAAAACATCTCACGCCTCCTAGTACCGGCTTAAGCGATATTCTACTTTAAACAACAAAGAATGGGCTTGATGATCCCAAAGGTTCAGTAAATAATAACACTACTGATCTGTAGTCGGGGCGACCTTTTACGGCCGCCACTAAGCACTAAACAAACATTAGTGTGGATGTCAATAAATACTGAAAAGGTGATCCTAAAGCCTTGCATTATTTCCCGATGCCACATGGGCACTTTCAATTAATCACATTGTAATCCATATTAAATAAACCGAACTTAAACAAAGCCTTCAATTATTTACTTTGAATTGCACGTCGTAGCAAAGTACCATTTTACATTGCCAAGTCAGGATAAAGATGAATCAGGAGAAAATATTGCGATTTCACGCATCCAATCCAATTGAGTTCCCGAATGATGCTGACTGATAAAAAGTAGATGTTGAAAAGTTGAACAGGAAATTTACCATTCACAAACGCATTCATCCAAAAACACGCATTCAAAAACAACAACATTTACAAGGATAAATAGAAGCAAGATATGGGACACTATAAACATAAATGTGTTAAAACAAGGGCTCCACCTTCAGGTTTATCCTTTAAAGAGCTAGGCAGCATTAATAGGAAATATAGGTAAATACAGAAAAGTGGATCCTTTGGAAGCAACAAACACAAGCAAGAGATAAAAGTAGCATACTCGGGTTTTATTGAGTCTGTTCATGAAAGTTAATGTAAGTTTGTGCAGCACTCATCTTCCTATTAGATAATATTTTCGTCAGGGATGGAACGAACGTTTATAGACAAATTGTTGGTATCCCCTTGTCGCTGATTTGTTTTTATATTGCTATATAAGAGATTTCATGTTAATACTTCCACCAGATACCCAGGCAGATGTTATCGAAACGTTTAATGACACCTCTAGGTATCTGGATGACATATTGAACATTGACAACCCTTTTTTTCTACTATGGTTAATAATATATACCCTAAAGAACTTTAACTTAACAAAGCTAATATTTCTGATACTAACGCTTATTTTCTCGATTTACATCTATCCATTGAAAATGGTGTAATACTTAGCAAAATATATGACAAAAGAGATGATTTAAACTTTTATATTGTTATTTACATGTATCCCCATTTCATTTAGATGGGGATGTTCCCCGAGCCACTTCCTATGGGATCTATGCGCCTCAACTTATTCGTTTTTCTAGAGCTTGTACTCGAGTTGAGGACTTTAATATTCGTAATCTGTATATATCTAAAAAGCTTCTCCATCAGGGATACCGTTAGTATACACTTCGTAAAATCTTTGCAAAATGTTATTATCGTAACCCTGTTCTTCTGTCCAAATATAAAAGTAATTTAAGAACTATTCTGCGACAAGGACTATCACAACCTGACTTCTATGGTGACGTGATTTACAAACTTTGTAAGACCCTTGGTCATGAACACTTTCATACCATCTTTGTTAAACTTATTAAACTGTTTATCAAAAGAGGTTATGCCCCTATTATTTTGCAACGCACTGCATGCTTGGTGGTGGACCCATTTACAGTTCGCCACTATGCTTTCCTCTTTAAGTGTGCGATGACCGGACAGGCTGTGGACCCTATGATGACGTCTACCTAAAGCCCAAATGAACGGTGACGTTTGATGTTTGTCTGCAATCTAGTCTTGTCGTGCCCTCAATGGTTTGTTCTCTTGTTGCTCTGGCTTTTGCCAAGTCATTGAGTACTTTCTATGCTATTGTTTTTTGTATTTATATATACACGAGCACCTTTGTGTTTTACTTATATTGCCTATTAATGCTGCCTTATTGGTTAGAGAATAATTCATGGCGGTGATTTCTATATTTACACGTCTCGTTTAATTGGGATGACAGTAGAGTAAGTGTGAGGTTTGATGCATCCTAGAACCTGATTTAAACTGCCAGCGACCTTTTTGCCATTGACTGTTCCAAGGCGGTAGCCCTATTGTCATCCCTTTTGTGTTTGTGATGTCTTACTTGGCCTTTTATTCATCTTTAAAGTTGTTCATTATTTCTGTGTGTGTTTGTGATTGACTGCTACTTTTCCTGTTAGATTTTATATCTATATTGACAGATGCCAGAGCAACAAGGAATTAAACGGGTAAGGGAACGACACTACAAGATTGAAGACAAACATAAAACACACATAATGTATACTCGGTGATGTTGTAGCGTAGATTAATGGCTATAATTGATGAGAAATTACATGTTCCAATAATTAACACATAGAACATAGAAGAGTTTAAATTCACTGAGGGCGTTTTTTCTTGAGTGTGTATTAATGATTTTCATATACATTTGACGGTTTACATAAATATGAAGATAACGTTTAATACACTGAAAATGCATACGGAAAGGGGGATCCCTTGGAAGCAACACTTACAAACAAGAGGGTAAAGTAGCAGATTCGGTTTTTATCGAATCTGGTCATGAGAGGTAATATACGTGCCTCACCTCTCTCACCCGCTAGCACCGGCTTAAGCGGTATTCTACTTTAAAGCCAAAAAGAATGGGCTTGGTGATCCCAAAGGACCAGTACGTAATAACACTACTGATTTGTATATGACGCTTTACATCAATGGGAAGGTAATGTTTAATAACCCTGAACTAAATACTGAAAAGAGGATCCATTGGAAGCAACAAACACAAACAAGAGAGTAAAGTAGCAGATTCGGTTTCATTGAAACTGTTCCTGAGAGGTAATACACGTGCAACACCTCACACGTCCCCTAGCACCCACTAGCACTGGTTTAAGTGGTATTCTGCTTAGTTTACATGTATTTAATGTTTATATCATCGATTGTGTTTGTACTATTGAGTGTTCACTATATACCTTCCTAGAAACTGGCTGTATTTCATGAGGAGGTGATCAACATATATAGCATTAAATTTACTTTTTTTGTATCTTTTTACTTTAGGTATCATGACTGCAACTTTAAACGAAATACCATGTTTACGATCAATCTTCATTAAATGCTGATGTACTGATGCACATACTTTTATACAAGTATATCAGTATAAGGTAATTTGACATTATATATATGTTAACCTAATGCTGCTTTAGCAGCACTATCAGCCCTATCATTACCACGTATTCCTAAGCCAGCAGAAAATAATAACATTATCTACTATAAGAGAATTGTACTTTTGTAAAAGCTGAAGCACAACTGGGTTATCATGTTTCATATTACCCCGGGCTTGAAGCGATGAAAGGGAATCAGAGAAGATTACACGATGGTTATCATCAGACTCCTTAATATAGTTTATGGCAAGTTCAACTGCACGAAAGGCACCTAAGGCGAGTCGTAATCCTTGATTATGTATAGGATCGAGCATCTGCAAGTATGACTTGCGAGTCCATCCATATGCTATTCAGCCGTAGTCCAGCTTGGATCTGATAAGATATCTTTACAGTTGTAAAAGTACTTTACGATCTGCTCCCCAATTAGTGTTTGCAAAAACTTTAAGTAAATTTTTGGCCTTCAAGTATTTAAGGCCGAAAATAAGACCAAGTAATTTTGTCTCATCCACTACTGGTATTGGTGACCCATCCAGTGTTAGATGAGGGTCTTCATGATGTTAACGTAGTTGACCAAAGTGCATACAATTAGTTTAAGATTTAGAAAATTTAAAACCATTTTCATCCGACCAGGTCTGAAGTTTATTGAGACATTGTTGAAGTTGTCTCTCAATAGTGTTCATGTTTTTGCACGATAACATATAACAAAGTCGTCAACATATAGAGAGCAATCCACACCAGGATTGATGCATTTAACTATAGTGTTATTTGTTATATTAAAAAGGGTGACAGAGAGTATGCTGTCCTCTGGTACACCCATCTCCTGTTCATGAATGTCAGAGAAGGTTGAACCGATTCGGACATAAAACTGTCCATCATCTAAGAATTCTCTATAGAAATTGGTAATTGGCCTCTACGACCAAGGTCATAAAGATCATTCATGATACCGCACTTCCATGCAGTATCATAAGCTTTCTCCAGGTCAAAAAATACAGCGACTAGATGTTCTTTCTTTACAAAAGCTTCCCTAATACCGGTAAATGATTCAAATCGAATGAGATTGTCTGTTATGCCTCGTTGGCGCCGGAATCCACTTTGATACTTTGTTTTCAGTTTGTTGGACTCCAGGTACCAAACGAGTCTCTCATTAATCATTCGTTCCATGGTGTTACATATACAACTCGTTAGAGCAATATGGCGATAATTTATTGGGTCCGTATGATCATTTCCGGGTTTGGGGACTGGAATAACTATTGCTTCCCGCCAGGAATCGGGGAAGTTTCCTGTCACCCAAACCTTATTAAATATATCAAGAAGTGTAGAGAGATAGGTTTCAGGTAAATGTTTTAATAATTGAAAATGGATATCACCAGGACCAGCTGATGTATCATGAGCCTTTTTAAGGGGATTCTCGAAGTTTTTTGAGAGTGAACAGTTTATTGTATTTCTCCAAATCTTTCGACTTGAAATTCAGCTTCTTCTGTTCTTTTAGTTTCTTATTTTTTAGAACATTTGGTTAACAATTTTCAGAAGAAGAATTTTTAGAAAACGTTTCTGCCAAAGTGTTTGTAATATCTTTGACAGTTCTAATAACTTCATTATCAGTTTTAAGATGATTTACACAATTAGAATTAAATTTACCGTTTATTTTCCGGGCCATGTCCCACGTCTTCTTAAGAGAAGAGCGAGAGTTCAGCCTAGAGACATACGATCTCCAGGATTTCCTCTTGCTATCCTTAATAGTACGACGGGCTTTCGCACGAAAACCTCTAAATGAATCAAAATTAGTTTGAGTTGGCCGCAAGTTAAGATCATATAATGCAGCTTTACGATAGATGACTGCCTTTTTGCAGTCATCATCGTACCATGGTTTATGTGGGCGTTTTGGATTTGCCGAGGTTTTTGGAATAGTTTGATCAGTTATATCTTGAAGGGTTTTGGTAAAAAGAGTAGTTTCGTCTTCGACATCCTCGAAAACGGAAGGCTTTAATTGTTCCTCGCAAAGAGATTGAAACGTATCCCAATCAGCTTTGCGAAGTTTCCACCGTTGCGTTTATTCGAGAAGTGGAGGGCCGATATTTTCAAGAAATAAGAAGAAGTGGTCACTTCCACATAGTCGTCACTAACACTACACGAACAATCTATTAAGAGCGTTGGATCGCATATTGTTAAATCAATGGAAGAATGAGAGCCTGTAGCTGGAAGTATGTGATTTATTATCATTAAAAAGACATAAATCCTCAACTTTCTTGCCTTTATCGTTTATATCTTTACAACCCCAGTTGTAGCTGTGTACATTAAAATCAACCAAAATAGTATAAAGATGGTAACTGTGCAACAAGGTGATTTAGATCTTTAAGTTCTAGTGAAGAACTGGGCGGTAAATATAAGAGCATATTGTTATATCTCAGTGCATCGTAACACTGACCACAACAGCTTGCAAACCAGTTTTCAACGCAACAATTTCCTGAGGAATGTTTCGATTCACAAGAATCGAAACTCCTCCAGCAGCTTTATCACAGGTATCACAAATATAATTATACAGGGAATAGTTTTTTAAAAGATATCTTATCACTAGTCTTTAAGAAAGTTTCTTGAAGACAAAATGCAATAGGGTTGTGTTTATTTAAAAGTAAACTTTGTGAGTTCCAGATGTGCTGGATCATCAACCTCCATCTCCAAATCTCCAAATCTGTTGTGCAGTACAATCGAATCATAAGATCCTTTTGACTGCTTTCCTAACCCGGGAGTTTTCTTTTTTCTGGCTTTCACGTCCGTTGCAGCAGTTCTGCTTGGTGACATACTCTTCTTAGGAGAGTTCGTCGGATTTTACGAACATTTGGAAGAGTTCGTCGGGTGTGGTGGACTCTTGGTTGCCCCAGAGTCCGTCGCTTTCGAAATAGATGAAGTAGATGCAGTAGGTATAGAAGTTGTTGAGGATATAGTTGAAATAGTATTAGGCTTGGAAGACACAATAGGTTTGGGAGCTACAGGAGGCTTATTTAAGAGGATCACAGTTTCAGAGGCTTAAGATGTTTTAGAGGAATTCTAAACAGAGAGTGGAATAGTAGTAAACTTGTCGGAGTCTATTGGCCAGGTAAAAACGGTCTGCGCCACGATATACCTGGTAGCTGGTTTATCAACCCTACTCACTTCGGCATACGATTTACCAGATCGAGTGGGCGGAGTAAGACCCTCAACAAGTTTTCTAGCTTCAGGAAAAGAAATGTTTTTTTTTCAATCTTAACCTTCTGTATTTTCCTCTCGTGCTTCCACTTCGGGCAATCCTTAGAGAAAGCCCGTGGGTCCCTTTGCAGTTAACGCAAGAGGCGGGATTTTTGCAATTCGCGAAGTCGCTATGACCCTCCCGGCCGCAATGGTACGCTACAGGGAACTGGAGCTCTGCCCTCTTGAAGAAATGACTCATAATCTTAAGTCTCAAGGACAATGAGTTGACTGTTAAAACATCGAAGAGGGTTTGGAATAAAGGGGTCAACCGGTAGAATGATATATCCAGTCTTGATGGTCTTCAGAAGATTTGGTGTGCTGAAATTCAGCACAAAAATATTGGTAGGAGTGAGTTTGCCACCCCGCCTCATACTTATGCGCGTTACCTCAGTCACACCTTGAGACTTAATTAAGATTATGAGTCATTTCTTCAAGAGTGCAGAGCTCCAGTTCCCTTGAGCGTACCACACCCTTTGAGAGAAATGTGAGGAATAACCTCAACACGGATGTTTACGAAAGTTTGAATTTTAAGGAGTTTGTCAGAGTGTTTTTTTGGCACACTCAACAAGAAGTTTTCCATTATTGAGTTTTTTAACACTCCTTGGCTCACCGGCGATGCCAAGTAAAGCCTTGGAGATGGCAAATGGAGAGAGTCTAGAGATAGGTTTGTCATCCTCTAGAAAGATAATATTGAGGAAACAAGGCCAATGTAAATGAGAAATACCCTCATCAGATTTAGATTCGGACTCTAAATCGTTTTAAACCAGTAGGAGTAGTTATTTTGTGTGTGTGTTTGGGTCCCATAATGGGGAATTGATATTCATTCTGCACGCTTTTCACCCACCTCGGAGTCCAACAAGGGGACATTTGCTGTGTATATCCGACAGACGAATGCCAAGAATACGTGAAGAGTATAGCCATATAAAAGTAACGCATCAGACCCCCATACCACCCAGCGGACATAACCCCTAAACTAAAATTTCGAAGAGCCGCACTTATGTTCCGCCTAAAAGTGGCCTGAGTATAGCAATACAGCGTTCAGAAATACATGATTAGCCCTAGCGCCACCGCCATAAAGGATCCTTTCTACATTATGTTTAAAGAGGACAAAATAAAAGGGGAGTAAAATATTAAACGAGAGCGACTGAGAGAGATGTAAATTAAACAAGAAGCTAGGATCCCGTATAGCTGGCGTGACAAACCGATTGATCAGATCGGGCCAAATCTGACCGAACATCTGGTTTAAGTCCTGGTCAATAGAATGAAAATTATCTTTTGTTCTATAGAAAGTTAGGGTACCATTACGTACTGTAGGCAGCGTTTCTGGACTCGTCTTTATACGCGTGTCAAACTGATGACAATAGATAAAAGGATTATATTGAGAGTACGGCTCTTTTGATCACTCAATATGTCTCCGGTGTGTCTAGAGTCTCTATTATGTGTGTGATGTGTTAGAACTATTATTAACTATGGATGAATAGAACGAAAATAATCTTTTGTTCTATAGAAAGTTAGGTTACCATTTAGTACTGTAGACAGCGTGTCTGGACTAGTCTTTAAACGCGTGTCAAAACTGATGACAATAGATAAAAGGATTCTATTGTGAGTACGGTTCTTTTGATCACTCACTATCTCTCCGGTGTGTCTAGAGTTTCTATTACGTGTGTGCTGTGCGTGAACTATTCTTAACCATTGGTCAATAGAATGAAAAGAATATTTTGTTCTATAGAAAGTTAGAATACCATTAAGTACTGTAGACAGCGTGTATGGACTCGTCTTTATAAATTAACCAATCAGGTCTAGCTACGCATCAAAATGTATAAGGGAGCATTTAGATGTTATTGTATTCTTATATCATCAAACCTTGGAGACTTTTGTTTATTATATTATATCAGGACTATATTGTGTGTTTTATTCCAATTTTAACCATTTTAATATTTCACTTAAAATTATTTACATTATTTAACTATCACTCCTTTACAGATAAATGATTCGAAATCGCAACTCAATATTGAATGTCATTATTTATCTAGATATGGACTCATTCTCTTCAAAACATGGTTGCTGCCTTTACTGATGTCGAGGAGTTGATGAATGTTGCTACATTAGGGATTCAAGAGCTGCCTTTCGTTAGATTTAGAGTTTTTCAACTCCAAAATCAAGAGTATGGAGACGATTTTGTCATGGACAATTTAGATTGTATTTTAAATGAGTTGGGAGGATCTCTATAGCCTCAATTATCCTCTCAACAAGATGATGGCCTCGATATACCATTAGAGTTTGTTCACGAACAAGAAGAAATTGACGATTTAATTTAATCTTACCTGTTGGATGAAGAAATATATGATCTGTCTCATATATGTGTACAAGATGGACCATGGAACACCCTCTCTTTTCATCAACACGGTGTTACTGCTGAAGACACACAATTACATCGAGTGGTGACATGTATACCACCAAGCTGAAAGCAGAAAGACCAACGTACGTTTGCTAAGAACGCCGCTGTTGAGAAAGTGTTTAAAATCAAAATCAACGAAGAACACAGAGGCAGACATTTAAAAGATATGCACGATGACTTGCATAACATGTTTGACGACGTGTTAGAGCAGGCACGGGGATCTCTGACGGCAATGATCTTGGTAGAGTGGTAGTACATCATGACGGTTTGCAAGATGCTTTCGTCATTCCTTTACAGCCGTGGGAAACATTGTATGCCTATACTGTCCTGGGTGTAATATAAGAAGTTCTTAACAATTAACAAGATCTTACAGTGAATGACAGTCTCGAAATTACTGTAGGCTCAAGAACTGCAAGAATAATAATCTTGATCTCAAGACATCTATCGTTTCCATCGACAACATTGATGACCAGCTATGTATGGAGAGGGCTATTGGTGTCGGTTGGGCAAAACTTCATCGTTGTACATCCGATGAATGGAAGACTATTACAGAGCACAGAAATGGTCGTAGTCATTCAGAATTGTCATTGGAATATCGGAAGGTTCCCGAACGTTACTTTAAACATCTTAGAAACAAGAAGGGACATGAACAAAAAGACCTTGCCGTAGACATTAGGCAACGTGCCGGTGTATCCCTAGACCTACCAGCCAGTCTCAACGACATTCCAGCGTTTGATGAGGCCTTAAATATCAAAAGTTTGGTCGTCGGTGCCAGATTAGGAAACAAGTTTATCACGAGTCCAGAAACTGACCTCCCCGGCATTGTATCTATCTATATCTGGTGGACAACCATTTCCATACCATAAACAGTATTACGGACTTCTTTTTATCGAGATACTTTTGCGATACATGTCTGAAACATTATAATACTAAAGAAACACCAATGTAAAATTACGTGTATCGTCTGCAAAAGTCAGCAGTGTCCAAAAAACGGACAACACCATTAATTGTACAAAATGTAAGCGTATGACCTGCTGTAAAGTCATCAACAGAGAAAATCGTAAAACGGAAGACCACGAGTGTGGCGAATACTACTGTAATTCCTGTAATGAATATGTACTTGATGACCAATTATGCTATCTACGGTCAACGCCGGCGAAAGAAAAGTTAATTTCGAAGTATATTTTCTTCGATTTTGAATGCACTCAGGATCTACTTCAGTATACAGAGGGTTATTAACCCGTGAAAAAAATAGGATATCAAAACTGTGTACATCCTGTTCTAGATGTCAAGACTGTTCAAAATCATGGTGCGGCAAAGACACAACGTCGCCCTTACTTCGTGGTGACTCAAACCGTCTGTCCAAAATGTATAAATTAGCCGCTGACTCCAAAATCTATTTGTAAATGCTGTGGTACCCTATGTGAAGAGTGTGAAGACATTGATGACGAAGATATAGATCCCTGGCCTATAACATGCGGGTTTAGAGAAGTAATCTTTCAAGGAGACAATACTACTGACCAATTTGGACAATGGCTCTTTTCATATCAGCATCAATATTTTAAGGCCATCGCTCACAACATGAAAGGATATGACGGATACTTTCTGTTAGAATAGTTGATTGATCATTCCATGTGACCAGACAATATCATTTACAATGGTTCCAAAATTATGTATATGGCTGTAGAAAAAGATGTTCACGTCAAAGTCATGGACAGTCTCAACTTTCTTGTCTTGTCGTGCCCTCAATGGTTTATTCTCTTGTCGCTCTGGCTTCTGCCAAGTCACTGAGTACCTTCTTTGTGGCTTTCTAGGCTATTGTTTTTTGTATTTATATATACACGAGCATTTTTGTGTTTTACTTATATCGCCTATTAATGCTGCCTTGTTGGTTAGAGAATAGTTCATGGCGGGGATTTCTTTATTTACACTGTCCCGTTTTATTGGGTTAGTGTGAGGTTTGGTGCAACCTAGAACCTGGTTTAAACCCCCAGCGGCAAACCACCACTCGTGAGTCTCTGTTTGGTTACCAAGATTTAAAGGGCAAAGTTCATTGGAAAAAAGAGAAGAATATGGACAAAAGGGGGCCTTAAAATAGAAAAGAGGGCATTGTGGAAGATTTTTGTTATTAACAAACCACCTAACTCGGCCACTGTCTTATAGCACCTTAAAATATATTAAAAAAAATACCTATTTATTTAATATTGTAGCAAAATAACATTGTTTTTTATTTTAAGACCAAAAGAGGGTAATATATGAGGGCCTTAAAGAGGAAAAGAGGGCCTCAGGGAAGATAATTTTACTAACTGGGCCAGTGCCTTACAATATATGTTAAAATATTTTCGAAAATGCGTACCTGTTTTTGACCTATGAAAGTCATCATATTTTAGATACTTTTAAACTAAATGCCGATTATGCTAATCGTTATATACAATCAGCTAGATTAGAAGTTGGAAACGGTGTATATTATCCAGAAACTGATTACAGTTATGATAATATTACAAGAATATTCAGAGGTTTTATTAATTATTCTTACAAACAAAGTGATAAAAACACAGAAACTTTACTATTCGTTGGTAATTTTGGTATTTTGACCCCAAAACACACTAACTTTAAGGTATAAACTAATGTCCTTCCTACTGCTAGATACAAAGTGTATGCTTTGGTTCTATATGAAGAAGATGTTGTTATTGATACTATTGGAAATAATAGTTATAGTTTAAGCTAACTTATATATGTTTTTCAGTAAATTTAACAAAAGAACAAAAAAGAAGAAGTTTACAAAAGCGTATGAAAACAAAAGTGAATTAACGTCAAGCTAAATTATAACAAACTAACTGGGGTTTTTTCTTTGCTGCTGACAGCTACTCAAATTAAAAATATTAATAAAGCTGAAAACAACGGTCATGGCTTGGACATAAATACATCAAAATCTCAAATGAAGTCGTAGTTTAAAAATGGAGGCTTTTTGAGATAATTAGCTGGTTTGTTGACTAAAACGATATTATCAACAGTTGTTAAATTTGCAAAGTTATTAGCACCAACAACTATTTGGAAATATAATGGTAACTACACATAGTGGTAAAAAACAAGCGCTTCATAAATCAAATAAATTAACACCATCACAAAGATTGTTGCCATGTTAAACTAATAAAGCAACAACAACAAAACGGGGAATTTCTTGGATTTTCTGTACCATTAGGAATTCTTTTAATCGGATCTCTTAGTAGTGGTTTAACAGAAAAAGGTTTGCAAGTAGGTAGAAAAGGAAAAGGATTAAGAGTTGATCGTGGAAATGGCTTACAAGTAGATTCCCAAATTAGGCCATATAGAAGTATCGCATTTGTAAAACAGTTTTTTTTTCAAAAACGAGCCTATTCCTAACTTAGATATAATAAAATGGGTTAAGCAGTTAGGTATACACAACTTCAGGGGAGCTTTTAACTAAAACAAATACCAACAAAACAAAATAAACAAGAATGTGACATTAGTAATATTGATGATTTTACTGGGATTGGTACACACTGCACTTGTCACTGCGATAATTTTTAATTCGATCCGTTTGGTCTAAAAAAGTATGATAATGGACCTTTGGAAACGGCTGAGCACGACACATACGAAATATTGCAGTCTCGGTTTGATTGAGACTGTTCATGAGCGGTAGTGAAATATGCTAGCTACCGCTCACGCCCTCTAGCCCCGGGTTGAGCAGAACTCAATATTCATAAAATCAATAGTACACAAAGTCCACCAAAATAAGTTTTACCTTACATACCTGATATAAAATACAACACTATTCAGTATCAAGATAAGACAAGTGTACTGTGGGGGTATTTTTGTCTATTCGTCATTAACAAATTGCAAGAAGGAGTTGGTATTATATTCTATATAAAATATTAAAGGGACACATGGCAATCTTGATTTTTAAAAAACTCACGGCGTCCCGTTAGTTTTCCTCTGAACTTGCATTTGTTCAATCATTAATATTAATTGTTAGAATAGTTCAAAGCAAATTATATTTGCATTTTACTAAATTTTTATAATATTGTACCAGTAATATATTTAAAAATTTGGTAAAATAATGAAGAAAGTTGAAATCTCAATTTTTTATTTAATTATATGCAAGCAGTTTTAAAGTCAAAATGACGCAGGATAAGTAAATTGAGGAGCAATTTTTAATGTTTGAATGAAACTCAAGATTGCCATGTGTCCCTTTAAAACCTTATAAACCAATAGAAAATAAAAACATAATACGATCATATTTTATCTAATTATACTTAAGTATGAGTTACTACGTTAAAGAAAACATGATTACTGAAAATGTTAATCCTCAGTATATGTTAGCAAAAATTGGTAGATCAATGTTAAAAGCAACATGTCCATCTTTTGGTATTACTAAGGAAGATAAAAATATCGGACAGGGAAAGCAGTATTCAAGGACGACAGTCGACCACAATAAAACACACTTTGTTAAAAGTAGACAAGGTGGAAACTTTGATATCCATAAAGCTTTACTCCGTTTATTACCAAAAAAAGGGGTAAACAATTACTGGTTATAAATATTGCGGTCCGGGTAACCCACTTGACTGCGGAGAACCATCAAATAAATTAGATGCTATTTGTAAAGAGCATGATTATTGTTATGACGAAAATCCTAGTAATCAATGTGTGATACAAACATGCTGACTGGTTTAAAAACAAATTGAAAGGTGAATAAAAGGTCACATAAGACATCACAAACACAAAATGGTTGACAATAGGGCTACCGCCTTGGAACGGTCAGTGGCAAAAAAGGCCGTTGGTGGTTGAAACCAGGTTCTAGGGTGCACCAAACCTCACTCTTACCCTACTGTCAACCCAATGAAACGGGACAGTGTAAATAAAGAAATCACCGCCATGAACTTTTCCCTAACCAACAAGGCAGAATTAATAGTAAGCCTAAATCAATTGGAGAAAAAAATGCTAAAAACTTAATTGTTAAGCCAGTTATTAGTACTAAATAAAGCTGTAGTGATTGAACGGTTTAACCGAACATCAAAATAGAGGATGTGGAAATATGTTACAGCAAACAATACAAATACATATTTAAACGTGTTATAGGCAATGGTTGATAAGTATCATAATAGAAAACATCGTAGTATTAAAATGACACCGATTGAAGCAAGTAAGGAACAGAATGTAGGAGAGACGTATTTCAAGATGTATGGAAAGATGAAAAATATTATTTTTTTACCTAAGTTTTAGAGACAATGTTAGAATCAGTAAATATAAAAAAACTTTTGAGAAAGTGTATACACACAAATGGAGGGAAGAAATGTTTATTATTGATGAAATTCAACATACCAATCCAATAACATACAAAATATAAGATTTAAACAATAAAAAGATTGACGAGAGCTTTTACGAATTAGAAATGTTAAAAGCTGACCAAGAATTATTTAGAATTGAAAAAGTTATACGCCTTGACTATAAAAAGAAACATGCTGTTAAGTGGAAGGGTTGTAATGATCATTTTAATAGTTGTGTTCCATATAAGGACATTCAAAACAATCAATAAGGACTTAAAAATAAATATTATACAGTATTATAATATATAATGGAACAAACAGGTATAGAAAGAATTTGCAAGAAGCTTGGAAATTTAAAAGTTAAATATATAAAAAAAAAAATGGAAGGAAAGCAGTGCCAAGTAGAATATGAGGTAGTTCGTGAAGATTGTATGAGCACCAAGGAAAGTCAAGTCAATAAACGAAAAATATTGCTAGCTGAAATGGATAAGTATCAACGAGAGCTGGATCAAAACAGGGAAGAGCTTTTTGAACTAAAATACAAGTTAGAGAAATGTAAAAAGTTAAAATAGTTCATGATAATATATGATATGTATAGCGTAAGATGAAGACTACTGTCCGGTTCCGTCTGACTTTGCTTGATGATTTCAAAATGTTTTGGTTATTAGTTGTTTACAAAAGGAGACTAGATTAAAATATTCTAGCCTATAGTGTAGACAGAATATTATATTTTGTTGAATTGATAAACTGGATTGATAAGTATTATAGATAATGAGGATATCAGGAAAGATTTTCTCGGGCGGGGTTTACTCGAGCGATTTTAAAATTTGTAAGGGGCTTTTAATGGCAAGCATATCATCTATATTTTTTACAGGCTGGAAGTTGTTTTTTACCAGTGTTTTAAACGATGGTGTGCTTGGGTTGAGAGCTGTGGTTAGCACATTTGGATGCTTGCTTTTTGAGGCCCGCGAGGGGAAACTGTGCTGGTATCCTCATTATCTATAGTACTGTTTTTGTTTACTTGAAGGGAAGATGATATAACATGTGTGTCGTGTGCACATGTATACTAATACCATCACATGCGTCCTGGATCATTCGATGTGCTCAGGCGGTAATTGAAATCAACCACCTTTGAAAAGTAATGCAACCAATAACCGCAAAATCTGGTGTAACGTCAGCTTACTTTTGGATATTTAAAACGTCTTTAGACCCTGTCTTTAAGCCAGCTTAAGAGTAGACATCGTCAGATTGCAAAAAAAAAAAAATATCACGATTCGTCGCAGTCAAATTTCAGTTCTTGTCTTTCCATTACTGATTTATGGTTTTTACAATAAAAAACATAACAAAATGTTTATCATTTAACTTAATATTTAAAAGAAAAACAAACACTAGTTTAGAATCTGCGAATAATGAAACAATATTTTGTACGACATGTAACAATAATAATAATAATAATAATAATAATAATAATAATAATAATAATATTTTACTAAGTAATGACTCTATAGTGTCTGTATGTTCCATTCTAAACATAAAGGTACTTGTAATGGAGCTTTCTGTAAAAATTACTCACCATATTATCCTTGCAATCTTGCACATAAAAAGTATGATAATGGACCTTTGAAACCGGCCGAGCACGACACATACGAAATATTGCAGTCTCGGTTTGATTGAGAATGTTCATGAGCGGTTGTGAAATATGCTAGCTACCGCTCACGCCCTCTAGCCCCGGGTTGAGCAGAACTAAATATTCATAAAAATCAACAGTACAGAATTTTAACCATCCCGAAGATGGCATGCATATGGCGGTGGATATAGCAATATTTGTATATTTATTTCATCCAGCGGCGTATGGTCCCAGGATCTAATAAAACTGTATGCCCCGAAGACAGAAATAAACAAAAAGGAGTTAAGTTGGGAGCAGCGGTTATGAAGCATGCGTATCACAAGTAACAGCTAAAATATTAAATTAAAAAGCAGACAAAATATCCTATGAGTGGTTAAACAATACCCAGAGCCTTTTATCGGCCGGAGTAGTGGAACCACCGAAATCCAGATACTTTCTAAAATGTACTAAAGATAGTATCTTACACCATATTATACGGTAGTGAATTACATTCTCAGTACTATCATTGTTGCATTTGTTTTGAGGACTCACTACCAACATATTATATATCGTATTGTACAATAAGCTAAATGGAAAAGTGCAGTCACAAAAGTGTAAAAAGTACATCAGTGTATATGTGCATGGAGAAGTGACACATTACCGAAGATGCGAGTGAGATAATATTTAAAGGTAAGAATGATATTTGGTGCACTATAGAGCCTGGTTTAAAAACCCAGCGGCCATTTTTCCACCCACCATTCCAAAGTGGTACTCCTATTGTCTATCATTCTGTATAAGACGTGTCGCATACTTTGCGTCTATTTTTTCCTGACTTTTCACGCCCGGTGTAATACGAAACATGATCAGTTACCTTACACTGATTTTAAATGTCATTTAAATAAATAAATACATTTTTAATCCACGGTTAAGCTATTGGTATTTGTTAACAATAATCTGCATTCAATTAAACCTGTAATCGATGAGTGTTGTCCATTCTATACTCAGTTGCAAAAGAAACTGGACACTTTGAAAATTGTACATTTTACGCCTTATCCTCTTTATCAAGCGACAGTCCCTTAATGATTCGAATCTATTGAAAAACAAATGACAACATGATATTGGCAATGGAATGATAAAAACTTTGGTACCAAACGTGACACATTAATTTTGGAATTAGTCAATTTAATTCTAAGAAAAACTTATACAATTAAACCTAAACAAAACTCAGTGTCCACGTTCTTTTGCAACTGAGTATAGTAGAGTTTTGCCAAGAAAATTTGTTTTAACCCGATGTTACTTTTACACGTTTTACTCATTGATACTTACTACAAGGTTTGTAATTGCCAGAATGTATACATTGTTTTGCACTTTAAACGGTCAAACATATCCTAATAGACTGCGTAGACTATAGCGATTTAGTTAAGAAAAAAAGGATAAAAATATCGGACAGGGAAAGCAGCATTCAAGGAGGACAGTCAACCACAAAACACAAAAACAAACACGCAAACAGACAAACGAAAAGACAAAAGTAATAAAAAAAGGGTTGACAATAGGGCTACCGCCTTGGAACGGTCAGTGGCAAAGTAGGCCACTGGGGGTTTAAACCGGTTCTAGGGTGCACCAAACCTCACACTTACCCTACTGGCATCCCATTAAAACAGGACAGTGTAAATAAAGAAATCCCCGCCATGATCTAATCTCTAACCAACAAGGCAGCATCAATAGGCAATATAAGTAAAACACAAATATGCTCGTGTAAATATAATACAAAAAAACAATAGCCTAGAAAGCCACAATGAAGGTACTCAATGACTTTGCAGAAGCCAGAGCAGTAAGAGAATACACCATTAAGGGCACGACAAGAAAGATAATGGACAAACATCAAACGCCACCGTCCCAATGGGCTTTAGGTAGGCGTCATCACAGGGTCCACAGCCTGTCCGGTCATCGTACAATTAAAGAGGAAAGCATAGTGGCGAACTGTAAAAGGGTCCACCACCAAGCATGCAGTACGTTGCAAAATGATAGGGTCATAACCTCTTTTGATAAACTTTTTAACAAGTTTAACAAAGATAGTATGAAAGTGATCATGACCAAGAATCTTACGAAGTTTATAAATCACATCACCATAGAAGTCAGGTTGTGATAGTCCTTGTCGCAGAAGAGTCCTTAAATTACATTTATATTTGGAAAGACCTTTTCGCTTGTGAAGAATAGGAAAACAAAGTTTGATAACGTACTCATAGAAGAGTTTTGATGGTTAAAGAGGACACTAACTGTAACACTATCTATTGTTTTTTTATTGACAGTTGTGCTATCCTTGCCAATATACATGGATTGTGGCGACAATGTGTGGCAATATTGCAGCAAAGTTGCAGCAAAATTACGAGGACATGTTGCAGCAACGTTGCTGAAAGATTTTCTTGCAACGTTGCCTTTATTGCCATACGATGTTCTGGCGACGTTGTGGCACCATTCCTGAGATGTTCTGGCGACATTTTAGCAACATTCCCGGTATCTAATCTTCATTCGTGGCAATCAATTACCAGGTGGGAACCCAGGGGACAAGTAGTCCAAGGCGGCCGGAAGTAGAGTGTCAGGATAAGGATGGGAGTAGGAGGTAAAGGTTTGCCAGTTGAGATCTACATACCATTTTAGTATTGAGGTCCAAGTGCACGACCATAAAGTTTAGGCGGTGGTACATTATCTCCGACAGATTATATAGGCCAATGAAAGTACCTCCGATTAAAGTTAAGGATGCCAAACTCCTAACTGCAGACCGCAACATTTCATTGCACAGGTTTATCGTTGGTCCAGTAAATTGAAATTAGGCGAAACGTGCTACAAAAAGGACAGTGTATGTAGCCTCTATCGCGGAAGACTCGGCTTCGATATGTTATTTCAACTGGGAGCTGTCGTTCTCAATATGAGTGAGGGTGCATTGACATTCGATGAGCAGGTCCACGGGCTGAACATATAGGATCGTACATGGAAAGCCTTAGTAGCGAGATTGACGGTCACAGGTGATAGGTGATATCTCCGAATTTAGTGATGAGTCTGAAATGTAGTATCTGCAGATGCCGGACGTACTAAGTTGTTGAAGGGGCACATGGACCAGAGACGTTGATCCCTAGGGTAGTGCGGACCGGCGGGTCACACTCCACAGTATGTATTATGAACCACACAGATAGCTACTGTGTGATGGAAAAAGGCGGCAAGGCATATCCTGTCTGCGATTACTGGGATGACATTGTGGAGACATAGGCCGTTCCGGAAGTGCAAACAGTACAACCGCATCATTGATTCTCAAGAGTATTTGTCAGCTGATTGGCTAAGGTGCTGACAGAATACAGGATGTGTTCCCTAAAGATGAGTTCGATCTGGGTCATTTGTTGACATAGAGAATAGCTTAAGCAGCAAATGTGAAGGAAACCATCGTGCTTTGTAGGGAAGGAGTAGGCACATTTGAAGAAATTGTTAGACGCTGTGGTGATCCAAGAGTCACGTTTGATTGGGCATCTGCACCCGTGCTCATAAGCAGGCGTTATGGTACTGTGCGTTTTCGCTCCCACTGGTGAAAGATTGTTTAAAAACATTGGCGGGTAGCGTTTGGTTTTCCAAGAAGACAGGAAAATGGCAACATTCATAACCAAATATGGCCTATTTGAGCAGGTGAAATAGGGTTTAGAATTATGTAATGCTCCAGCCACGTTGAACTGGAAGACGATGCTGGCTTTCATTGACAACACCCTGGTACTGGGTAGTGGCTTCGATAACCATTTGGGGAACTTGATCGAGGCATTGGCTAGGTGTAGGCAGTATGGCTTAAAGTAGAATCCGAAGAAGCCGAAGAAGCCGAAGAAATGTATATTCTTCCAGAGGCAGATGAAGTTCCTGGATAGAAGAATAGGTAGTAACAATCTAGCCATGGCTGAAAAGGCCATCTATATGATATTTGAGTGGCCAACCCATCAATGCTCAAAAGATGTTGAGCAATTTATGGGTTTGGTAAATTACCATCGGATCTTCTCCAAACTGGCCGACCCACTCTATAGTGTGGTGGGGAAGAATAAGTTCAAATGGGAAGCAGAGCATCAGGCTTTTAAGACAGATTCTGACGGCTCCTCCAGTGCTGGCCCTTCCCAATCAGACTGATGAGTACATCCTGGACACAAATGCCGCCGATATAGCCATCGGTATGGTAGTTAACGTAGTATTCGTTAACGGAGCTGTTGGTTGTGGTGAGGATCACCAATCAATATCGGTACTACCTGCTAGAACGAGTTTGACTTGGTTATTCAGGTTTAAAGACCACATGGGCACTTGGCACGACGGATAGAAGGGATGACCCAGTACAACATGATCCTCAAGAATCGGGCTGGCAAGAAACACGGTACTGAGCATGCACTATCCCTGAAACTATTGACACCGAGACATTGCAACGCATTTGAGACCGGAGTTGAGCATTTGCCATGCCATTAACCAGGGCTGACTGGAACTGGGGGAGCTTCATCCAGGAGGTGGATAAAGCGGTTTCGTTGGCTGCGTCAGGGCTGCAGGACTCACACCACTATTATCTCCCTTGAATACTCGTGCCCTACAGATGAATGAGATAGATAAAATAAACAAGTTCGCTTTTCTACATTTTACAGGATAAATTGATTTATCTTTACCAGGTTCTAAATCTACAGCATTTTAGGAAGAGATCACAGAAAAATGCATGTTGATATAAGATTTCTAGATAATTCTTTCTCATTTTACACATCATGGGTCTAATCACCAAGGGGTTGTATTTTTGTCTAAATTTGGTAGGTGTCACGCAAACATGAAACTAAAAAAGGTTCAATCTGGTAAATATTTGTTATATGTGTTTTAAATTGCAGATATTGGATCAATGAAGAATTTAATCTGTTTATCTCTATGCCACGAACAAAAACATTACAATGGGACCCTATTGGAAATTAATTGTGGTGTGAGACGTGCAGGTAGTTAAGAGGGCACCCACGGGTCGCTGGCGTCCACCGCGGTGAGGATGACAGCTACTGCGCATGGACGAGACGTCAGCGAGGGAGTTACTGGGTTTCGGAATTAATCACTCCACGGGATCCGCATGGGTTGTAGGGGAGTGAGGCTTTTGAAAAAGGCAGCTGTAACCGCCTAGCGAAAGTAAAACTGGAAGTGTTGAGCGGTCCTTGTAGGAGAACCGGAGGTAGCGGTTCGAGGCGAATGCGGTAAAACAAACGGATACAAAGTGGTTAACGATCTGGATACAATGGCGGACATGGAGGACCCATGGAGGCTATGCGATCCAGGTAAACAAGCTGAATCCTGAAATGCCCTAAAATGACTTATGTTGGCAGGGAAAAAAACACTCCGCCACATCTGATGCTCCCACAGGCAGGGAAGCAACCTACGGACACCGAAGGGTATATGGCTGCATTGGCTGTTGAGTTCCAGAAGGCGCACACTACCGCTCGAGCTAAGCTTAATACCTCCTTGAAGAGGATGACCCTAAAGTGACTCTAAAAAATATGTTGGTGTATCTATCGTGTAAAATGTAAGAACGCGATATTCGTTGTCAATCACGATCGTCTAAAGCCTTGCCGCGACCGGAGGTTGCGGGTTGGCTAACCCAGTGAATTGTCAAACCGGACGAGGTCGATGTTCATGGGGCTGATGATGACAAACTGAATTGTTCGTGCCGCCAGCCGTGGCAGGGTTCATGATACAGTATCATACCTGCGAGGACTGGTACCCCGGTATACGTGTCAATGTGACTGCCACCGATTATTGACCGTTTTAAGTTTGAGCCCTGCAAACTGGGGTCGCCTGCTCGTGACTAACTCTTTAGTTGTTGTATTTTCAGATCACCAGAGGCAAAACCATGGCGGGTGAGGAACTTCCTGGACCAGGTCCGGCAACGGACCAGGAAGGGAAGAGTACTCCCCGTTCAGAGATTGATTAGACAGTTGCGTTTGGTGACAGGAACGACGCAGGCGATGCGGGAGACGGCATTGTTGGGCCGGGTGGCAAGATAATTAGAGCATAGCAAGTGTTTGCGGACCATTGAACGGGAGGCGGAGCTGTTGCAATGTGCTGCATCCAGCTGGATTGGTAAGCACATTGCCCCAGTTGGTGGGGCAACGCCGCCAGTGGGGGAGTAGTTTCGTTTCCAGCATCCTACGGACATTGACCTTGAAAATGTTGACAAAATGACTTGAAACATTGCGTACTTAGTTAAAACTTGATATACATCTCTAAAGCCACTTCCTTGATACATGTATCAGGCATACACATTTTTTGACAAATATACACATATGTGAAGGCCCAACCTCACACTGACCTTATCTTTGAAATTTAGGAACAAATATTTTTCAAATCCATACCTCAGTTAGAATCCGGGTAAAATTACAACGACATTTTTTACCACTAATGGTAAGGCGGTTTTCTTCTGTCAACCTTTTTATGTCTGTGAAAGCATAGTTTTCTTACGTTTTCTTGTTGGTCGTGCTTCCTGTTATCATTTATTATTTATTTTAATTTCTCCCATACTTTTTGCGTAATAAAATATCATTGTTACTTGAGTTAGACTTCAAGTAACAATAATATTCTACCACTTTCATCACTAACACTTTCCATGAACACAGACTTTACAAGACTTACTCGCTTCATTCACCGCACATGGGAGCACATTACACTCAAGTCTATGTTTTTGCACGTGCAACGTGCGGTTCTGTAATCGGTATTGTAGTTATATCAAATGATTTTGAGGAGACTGAGACTATCCCGGGCTAGTTGCTTATTAGTTTGGATTGCCAGCATGAGTTTGTTTGCGATTCTCCACATCCCAGTTCCTCCGAATTTAATTATGTATTAACTCTCACAGTTTGTGTCTCTTACTTACAAATAGCTTCTTATGGTTTAGCGTTTTCCGATATGGGACCGTCCGTCTTACGTCCCCATCTAAAAACGAGCCTAAGGCAAAGTACCCTTCCCAATAACACGATGACGAAACTGAGTGGTGCCGGTGACGACAGAACCCGAGAAAGGAACACGGAGCACAACTAGTGAGTGATTTGAGCCTATACATGTATGTATAATGCAACTGTTTCTCGAAATCGGTTTTGATTGCATTCAGTATTCCCACGGTTGAGTTTGATTGTTAAATGCAGCCTGGATCCGAATGTTGAATGCAGGGATAGGACTAGATATTTAAAGCATAAAGTTCCGGAATCGATAGATGAACGCAGGACTGGGTTCGAATATTGAACACAACTGGGTTAGAAAGATGAACACAGAGTCAGGCCCATTGACACCATAGATGGGTTTGAACGTTTAACACTATGAATGTTAAACGCAGGACTGGGTTTAAATTTTGTTTGAACACAGGGCTGTGTTTGAATGTTGAATACACGACTGGTTTCAAAGGTTAAACACAGGGCTGAGTTTGAATGTTGAATGCAGAGTTGTTCGAATGTTGAGCGCAGGATAAGGTCCGAATGTTGAATGTAGGGGCTGATTTAGAATGTTCAACGCAATACTGAGTTCGAATGTTAAACAAAAGGCTCGGTTCGAATATTGAATGTTGGGCTAAGTTAGAATGTAGGACTGGGTTCGAATGTTAAACGCAGAGATGGGTTCGAATGTTGAACGCAGGGCTAGGGGACGTATACCGGACGGTATCTTTTATTTGTTAGAAATAGTAGGGCAGATTCCCAGACTCCTATGTCCTTTTTTGCTCTCTCTGGGGCAGTATTCATAACCTATATTTGGTTGATGAGCCGTTAAACTACAATAAAACATCACTGTCAGGAGTTGGAGTTCTAAATTAACCTTTCGTACGATATGAAGGCACTTATTAATGTCTACGAACTCTTCTGCATTTTAAAACGGGTCCTTTTATAAGGTGACAGTTCCTTATGCTGAGTATACGAATACAGTCCAGCTTAATCTAGTTTGAAACATTAACACCACGTTTCAGATAGCGAGGTTCAACACATGAGAAGTTGAACCTTATATATATAATAAATTTTCCTTAGGCTACGTTCCTTATGATTATATATACTCACCAAAAATAAAATGTATCCAATTTGCTTTCCTGTATAACATGAGACAGTAAGAAAGAACTAACAACTGTAGCATGATTTTCTTTTAATAACTTCTTTGTTTGATGTTCACACAAAATGTCATCGAAATATACCAAATAATAAAAACAAATCACAGTTTAAAAACATAGTTGTGAAAACGAAATTAACAAAACTTAACAAATGTAAAGGTTAACGACAACAGCACAGATTCAGCAGTCTAAGTCCATTCAAATACACAGAAACAAATTCAAAGCCTCACTAATATCTCATGTGTTCACCGGTACATCGAATACACGCAAGAATGTGACGTCGCATGCTTGTGCCGTAACGACTGACGAAGCAAGGTCCTGAACACTTTGGATAGGGTCATCCTGACGTACTCGTACACCTTACTCGACGTCCCAAATATGCTCGATGCTTCGTCAGTCGTTACGTTGGAAGCATGTTACAATTGTAAATTCTTTCTTACTGTCTCAGATTTTGCAGGAAAACAAAGTGGTATCCACTTTGTTTTCCTGCAAAATCTGAGACAGTAAGATACGTTTTGTTTATGCTGAGTATAAATTTAAATTTGTTTAGTTCAAAGGACGGTCTGTAAAGCAGATGATAGTTTTAATAGTAACCTAACTTAGTTAGAAGTATCACGTGATCATATGTATCACGTGGTAGCTAATTATACAAGAGTTCAGTTGAGGAGTATTGTGATAATCATGCATTTCGTTGAAATGTATTTGGCGGTAAATGACCACGCGGTGCAGTGGTCATTCTCAGTCAAACCGAGATAATATTTCGTATGTGTCGTGTTCGGCCGTTTCCAAAGGTCCACTCTCATACTCTTTTAAAAGTCATTCGAGGTTCGGTTCGCAAGCAAGACACATCGCTATACAATAGCACAGAATTGTAAAACTACAATAGTGAGCTCCACCCGCCCTCCCAAAAGGATTGATATGGATGTAATATAAATATATATTTGATATGTTATTGATATTAACCTCTTTGCATGAAATCTGAAGATCTTTTCAGTCTGTTTCAGATATTGGCGTTTAAAGACCATCTTTATCTATTGGAAATGCTGTGTCCCTGACGACTATAATAGCGCATTTCTACGACACATACATTTGTGTACAAGAACATGATTCATGATTACTAGTGACAATATATGGAACATTGGTGGATATCTGCTTTAATGGAGCCATTTACAGAATGAATGAATGAATGAATGAATGTTGTTAAACGCTCATCACAGTATAGGTTATTTAGAGCCGCCCCGGAGGTAGGGGAAGGACCTTACCACCGCCTGCGGAGTCCATGGTCTACTGATTTTCCATGTTTATTGAGTTATTTCAAATGTCTTGCTGCAAACGCAGATCATACCCGCTTTTGTCTTGTGTAGTTTATTATAAGTCATTCAATATTAAATAATATTAATATTTAAATAATAAGATGCAGGAGTTGAGAACGCTGAGTCGTCTAAAATATAAATATTTTATAATAGTTTGAGTTTCGAATTAAATTGTAAACCAAATTTACCATTGTTCAAAGCAATGCTTCTAAAACACTATCATTAAAAATGAGCTCCAAACACGAGCTTCTATCAACATGCGTTGATTCTAACTAAACAATTGGTTCGAAACTTTAAACTTCAACTATATAACAATATATCCGCAATAAAGTTTAACGGCTCGTCAACACAGTATAGGTTATTTAGATATAGGGTTTGAACACGATCTTGCAAACCTTAACACTTAAAAGCTAAGTGTTTCAGCATCATACGTCGAGCTGGACACTTCAATGAGCTATCCTGTATTATAGCTCCAACCCTATGTTAATATTGATGTCTCAGCCTCATAGGTTGGGCTGGACACTAGCCTGAGCTATCACTTAGATAATTATCATGTTTCGAACGTGTTTTGAACCACTTTGAACAATTTGTAGCAACCTACAACGGTTCTACAACTCGTCTGTCGAACCGCAGTACGTTCAACTATACTCACGAGCTACGAACTCCGCAGTACTCTGTCTTGTAGCTCAACCCTTCTTCTTTCAAGCACGGAATACTACTATGTGAATTATATTAAATCTGCTGTGAAGATAAAAGAAACCTATATGCTGGTAGAATCCTACTGAACAAATTGCCCTCCGCTCGACGCAATTAAGCTCCTTAGGGTTTTCAGGCAAAGAGACAGAGAAAAATACCAACGATCTCTTATTGGTGTTCTCAGGTTTTATATATAAACCGAGTTTCTCGCGCTTTGCGAATCAAAGTTACGTGGAGACGTGCGGACAACAACCCGATGGCATGAATTTAATCTCATTAAAATCATATCCTAATTACGCTTTGATATAAGATCTGACAACGCTCCATTGTAGGTCACGTCTGATCGATATTTCATCTTATCAATATTCATGACAAGATCAACTAAATTCAACCAATGAAATCGCGCGTTTCATATGCACTTCAGATGACGTTCGAGTGAACTGAACAAACGAAAATCCACATAAAACACATAGATCTATATCCGAATAAAGATAAAGTCTTCGTGTGTTATTGCTGTCGATTGCACGATAAATTTAAAGAAATGCACGAAATGGCATGTTTTATATCAAGATACCAAGAAAATCATGGGCTCTACCATGTGTGTTTTGAAAATATATATTCCACCGAAATTATAACGAGATTAGTACTCTAAATAATATGAAATAGGTTAAACCTATAGAGCGAGCACAGTTCATGTTCGATTGTGTGGTATGTATGCACCGGTATGTGCAAGTCTAGCTGCGAGAATCGTAGTTCTTATGATGTGTACCTACCTATACCATGGTAGGCACATACCACCATAAGAGCCATGATTCTCGCGTCTAGTACAAGTCTATCTGTACGTGTCTTATGAATCGTGACATCACACCCACAATAAATTTCAATGTGTGTATGTGTGTGTATTTCTAAGGCTTATAGTCCGTCCTCCTACGACAGGCGTCCTACCCGAAGATTATAGGCACAAGGGAGTCTGGACTTTTATCTGTGTGTTTGTGTGTGATGTGATGATACTTGAAGCAGCGAACTAAATGGTTTCTTTATAGTGCTGCCACACTGGAATACCACGCCGTAGTAGACATGATACCATCCAGTCACATTATTCTGACACTGGTCAATCAGTCGTAGCACTACCCATTATATGCTCGTCAGGCAAGGGTTACAATTGACTACTCCATTTTTAAAGTTTTTGGTATGACCCGGTCAGGGGACTCAAACTCATGACCTCCCGAATGCAAGGCAGACGCTCTAACCAGTACACCACAATGCTTAGGTCAAATTTCAATTCGTTCCCAGACAGGACAGATATGGCATGGAACGAACTTCGAACGGCTATCTAGTCATGATCCAGTCTGGATCGACATTGGCTGAATCACCAACCATCATAAAAGCTGCTTCTACATTAGTGTATGTAAGATATATATACATAAACCGTGATGCACGCGTATAACTCCGCGTAATTTTTGCCGAACAACATGTAATTACGGTTTCAACGTTATGTCATTACGAAAAAGTATATATATATGATTTTAGCTTTTTTTTATTCGAATATACGTCTTGTCGTCAACGTGTGTTAAATTGATTCATACGTATTGTCTAATCATTATTTTTAAAACATAGGAATTTGTTGTTTCCTACTTGACATTTAATAAATGGTGGTCCATTTTCAGAATATTAGTTAAATCAAATTTAGTTGAGTATGTCTTGAGGTGGAGGACACCTGGTCCGACGTTTTTCATAAATATATTCTGAAAATGCACCAACTTCATCAAATGCTATGTAGAAAAGACGTTGGTTTGTTTCACCGTTCTTGATGTTTAGCACTAGCTGTGCTCAAGATACTTATTAGTTTCCTCATTTACAATTTAAGAAACTGAGTGTCCTATTTGACCCTAATGTTTCTGCCGGTGGTAGAAAAACAAAAATAGTGAAATGATAGGACAGAGAAAAGCATATATCGTTTGAAGCAGAAGACAGGTAAAGTTTCCAAACCGTGTTTTCATCACCTTCAAATTTGAACTACTCCGTAGCATCAGACCAAACCGGATGACCGGTTAAAGTACACTGGCATAGGAATGTTTCATTTATATGGGGGTCCAGTGGAAACCTCAAACTTTGTTAAACGTAACAAAAAGAAAAATGGTGAAGCACCAATAGTGGTGCGAACGCCGGATTGCGAATTTAACATTTTAACTGAAAAATCTGTGTGAAAAGGGGGGATAGTCCAGGTAAAATACATGACATAGTTAGGGTTATTTTCATATAACATTTGTAATGATATCAAACAAGTGTCAAGTTTCAAAGCTTTTCATTTTTGAGGAAAAAACAAAAACTTTAACGAAAACTTCAAAACTCGTAGACGGCCGGACGGATAGACAGACAGACAGATGGAAATCGCCAAACTGTAAGCCTGGATTTGCTACAATATAGTTCTGTACATTATGGTGGAGTCTAAAACCGAAACATTTGCTATTACTTAAACGTTTTTCAGCTATGTAAGTGAGTAATTTTAACAAAATGTAAATACATTATATATAATTGGAACTGGCAATTTTAGTGGTAAATAAATATTTTACAACCATCAATTTAGATGAGGCTTTTTGTATGTAAATTCCTATCTATCTGTCTACATCCTGCATTACCCTCTTTCGGGTATTATGTACATCTACCGTGTTGCTGGGACTGCAAAAAATTAAGAAATCTCAAATATAACTTCAGATAGCCTCAGTAGTTTGCTATCAATTTCTCTCATCTTAATTTCGGTTTGCCCAACTCATTAAACCCATTTTTGGATAAAAGGTCGAAGCGCCCCAATATGCAACATAGGGTAAAAATACCTTTTGAAATTCCCCTACCCCAACACGCCAGTCAAATTATTGGGATCTCGGGCTGTTCCTAATCCTGTCAGTGTGAGTGACATCTTGGGGCCTAACCATCGTTAAGTCACTCTAGACCTGGTGTTGTTCTAAATGCTAGTAGATATATATTTTCATAATGGACCATAATGTTTCTGTGCGGTAAAAAAGATGCGATGACAGAGTGGTTAGCTTACTTGCCTCTGGATTTAGAAGTCTGGGGTTCGACTCCCGGGGTTTCACGTCTCCTGAATTGAAAACGCACTCCCTTAGATCTAGAACTTATTCGTGCAACTGTGAAAAAGTATGTCATTCTTCCTACGGATGTTAAGCCGTTGGGAGAGACATACCCTATTCAGGTTAAAAATCTCGCTGAATTCTGTGGTTATCACAAAAAAAGCCTGCAGGTAAACTCATCCACAGAAACGAAACTGTGATAATCAAAAGTATGTGTACAATACAATACGTCAATAGTATTTTTTTATAATGAAATTTTATTATATCAAATATTTTACAGTATGTAACATTTATAATATGCAAACAATTCATCATTAAAGGTTCTTATTCATACAATTCTAGCATAGCAAGTTTTTCGAGCATTTGATAAGTACATACAATGTCTATGTCCAAATAGTGTCCTCTTATTATTGATACATACTAGTGTGTGACATAGATTTAGTTTCAATATAGTTTTTATTCATACATCTCTATCTTATAGTGTTTTAAGTCTATATATACATTATATTAATCACTATTTTAGACTTGTTTTTTCCCTTTTTAACTGAAATATATTACATGCATAAATTGTTCGCTCATTTTTATATTCTACGTACAAATATGTGATACAATAATTGTTGTTGTGACTTTTTTCTCACATGCACGCACGCTCTCAAACACGTTCTTCTTACACACCCACGTACGCTCAAGGGCACGTGTGTTCACTCACACACCTACACAAACACACATATACACACAACCGCCCACTCATTTGTACCAGCAGGAAGTGAATAAAGGAAGAGAGAAGAAAGAAAGATTGCCTTGTTTTCTATTTCTTTGATAGGATTTATATGATATTTAAAAAATTACTCCATTTTAAGTTGTGTTGTTGTATTTTATCATGCATCATTGCTATTTGTTTTTCAATATCGATTCGTTTTGAAAGATAAACAATAAATAGTTCGCATCTAGGAATGGTCTGTCTACACTTATTTACAAAAACATAGTATTTAGCACACAGAATGACAAAATTATAGGCTTGTTTATAAACATGTATATCATTTATTCCAAAAGATATTGTTTGAAAATTAAATGTAATATTTACATTTCTTGCATTTAAAAATAATGCCAGTTCAGTCCAAAACGTTTGTGTTTTGGTACATTCCCAAAATAAATGTTTTATATTCTCGACATACATATTACAGAAATCGCATAGATTAGAATTAACTAGTTTCTGCTTTAGAAGTAATTTATTTGTTGGAATAATTCTAAAGAGATATTTGTATTGAAAATTTCTTAATTTTATATCTATGGTCGTTTTAAAAGTTTGTAAATATATTGTTCTCCAGTCTAATTCAACATTAGGGAAAAGGTATTCCCATTTCTTCTGTGGGGCTATATCAATGTCAATATCATACTGTAGCTGGTGATTGTATAGGAACTTATTTGTATGTTTGGATTTAATAAGTTTTTCTATGAGTCGATTTCCCCTCATGAAACTTATATTTTCATGTTTTAATTTAGTTTTCCATTCTTTTGGTATACTTGATATTAATGATGAATATTTCAGAAAGTCTGATGCTTGAATGTTATATAATTCAGTAAAGTATTCAAATGGATAAAACTATTTTGTTCTGAAATCATAAATATGCTCTATGTGTTTTATACCTTTATCGTACCATTTATTGTAATATATTGTTTTATTTAAAATCTTAATTTCAGAATTATTCCATAATATTTGTTTGCTGATGCATTCTTCCTTTTCGTTTGATTTTATTTTGCACCACGATATGAGAATATCTGTCAAAAATGTATTTTTTTGAAAATTATTTTTAATGTCCTTTTCTTTCAAATTGCAATCAAATATAAAATCTCCTCCATGTTTTTCAAGTTCTTTCATATATATATATTTCCATGTTCCATTATTATTGCAGTCCAAAATTCTTTTTATCCAGCTTGCCTTTAATGAGTAGATGAATTTTGTAATATCAATCATTTTAAGACCTCCTTTTTCATAATCTTTCATTAACGTTTTCCTTTTGATTTTATCCGGTTTTCCATCCCATATAAATTCGTACATACTATGTATTATTTGATTTATTTTATCTACAGGTGGAATAGGTAAGACGGAAAGAGGATAAATTAATTTCGGAAGTGCAAACGATTTTATTACAGTAATTTTACCCAATAATGTCAGTTTTCTATGTTGCCATTGCTTTAAACAGTTTTTAAAATCTTGCAATTTAGGTTCGAGATTTAAAGCTGTTATGTTTGCCTTGTTCGTATGAAAGACCATTCCTAGAGCTTTTGCCTGCTCAGAGCTCCACTGGAAGTGTTTTTGTTCACAATATTTAATATTAGAGGTTTTAAGCGACCCCGCTCTTAAAACGTTGCATTTTTTAACATTTAGATTTAGACCGGATGTGTGGCTGAAGTTGTCTAAAACCTCTATTAACTTTTCAAACGATTTTCTAGTTCCATCTGTAAAGAATGTTGCGTCGTCTGCAAATAAGGTATTTTTTACTTCTTGTCCAGCAATGTTAATTCCTTTTATTGTTTTATTATTTGTTATTTCATATGATAGCAGTTCAATGCACATTATAAATATTACGGGAGATAACGGGCATCCCTGCCGAACGCCTCGTTGTATTAAAAATGACGACGATGTATGTCCATTGTTTGTTACGCAGCTATTTGCATTTTTGTAAAACAGTTTTACCCAGTTAATAAGAGAATCCCCAAAATTTAAATGTTTAAGTGTTTCAAATAAAAACGTATGATCTAAACTATCAAAAGCTTTTTCAAAATCTGAGAAGAATAATAAAGCCGGTAGTTGGAGTTCGTCTACATATTCAAGTATTTCAAATAGTAATCTTATGTTTTCTCCAATGTACCTACCCTTAATAAAACCTGTTTGAGCACTACTAATTATCGACGATATTACTTTTTTAATTCTGTTGGCAATAGCTTTAGTTGCAATTTTGTAATCTACATTTAATAAACTTATAGGTCTCCAATTTTCTAGAAAGGATATGTCTTTGTTAGGTTTAGGCAGAAGTGTAATTATACTTTGTTTTTGCAGTTCTGTCATTTCCCCTGTTGTAAACGAATAATTGATTGATTTTATATAAAATTGTTTTAAATGATTCCAAAATATTTTGTAAAACTCTGTAGTGAGTCCATCTGAACCCGGGCTTTTATTATTATTCATGGCTTTTAGAGCATTTGCACATTCATATTCGGTTAACATACCGTCACAAGTATCATTTTCTTCTTGGGTTAAACGTTTCATTGAATTATTAAAAAAGTTAAAATTGGATGTTTTTATGATTTTTTGTTTGTATAATCGTTCGTAAAACCGTTTTTGCTCGTTTAGTATATCTAGCTGATTGGTAATATTTTTTCCATTTATATTAACTTGTGAAACCGTTTTAGTTTCCGATTTTTTCTTTTCTAAATTAGAGAAAAGCTTACTATTTCTTTCATTGCTTTCGACGTCAATAGTATTGGAAGAAAGAAAGAAAGAAAGAAAGAAAGAAAGAAAGAAAGAAAGAAATAAAGAAATATGGATCGGTAATAGGCACCTTGCTCACTAATTGTATACTAACAGACCATACGTCATAATGTGATGACATACGATGATGACGTATATCAATGACGTCTTGTCATTTTATTATAATTTCCGGAAATAATTTCCGTAACATTTCCGGAAATTGCCAGGTTGTTCGGGTTTGGCACGAATGAAAACGGAATAACCTCGTCGTTTTCCGTCAATGTCTTTTACTAGTGGACGATCCGAATACGGAAATCTGCAATCTGCGAAGAATTTCGATTGCATTTATGGTTTTACGGGAAAACGAGATGGCGATAATGATAAACACATGAAAGATGTTTTTAACGGTAGTTATCAAATCATTTGTTTATCCTAATCGGTTAGCAAAACATATAAATTTCTGCAACACGAAATCTACTTTTATTAAATTGTGAATTGTGTTAACGAATTTTGGCCAATGAACAATGTGCAAGGTAACACTTAAGTCTTTGGGATACGCTTCCGGTTAATGGCCATTTTGGAGACATAGGTAAAAATACAATTTCATTGTCTTTTTTGGATGGGATCGAGAAAGGTTTTTAATGTTATTTTCACCTCATTCTTCTTGGAACCACCATTCTTAATGATTTCTACGAATGCTTATCTTGTTAATTTCCTAACGAAATATGCTGCTTTACGGTTGTAGTCGCCCATAACTATCGTAAATGACCCAAGACTTTTCAAAAGGATGGATTGGTATGTTTACTTTTCGCCTGCATGATACCATAGGAGCTCGCTTGCGCTCGCTTCGCTCGCTATTAAATTCCGTCAAACAATTTTTTCTTTAATTTTTTTCCAGTAAATATTCAATAATGGTTGGTGTATTATGTT
The DNA here is from genome assembly GCA_037043455.1 of Cyrtodaria siliqua. NCBI lineage: Eukaryota > Metazoa > Mollusca > Bivalvia > Adapedonta > Hiatellidae > Cyrtodaria > Cyrtodaria siliqua. The sequence continues at coordinate 49,876 of JAWPHD010006435.1, forward strand.
TGTCAACGCAATTAGTTTGTGTTTTATAAGCTAAAAGTTAGTTACGAACATTGTCTCTTTCAATACGTATTGACTGCTCCACAGCGTTTTACTGAAAACGCGACATGCGCAGTGAGTGAAGCAGTCTATACCGAGCAATATTGTAGGCTGAAATCTGATTGGCTAATCGTAAGGTCTAACTGACGTAATCTCCAATAGTGTTTTTTTTCATCCTTGTAGTGTAGAGTATCGAAAACGTGATAAAGGGTATGATTTTAATGAGATTGGCATGTGTGTGTGTGTGTGTGTGTGTGTGTAGTCCTAAGGTTTATAGTCCCTCCGCCAACATACTCGATAAGCCTTTTTTTTTTTTTTTCATAAATCTCGATAAGCCTTGCGGTATCTCACCGAGATGGGTACAATAGAGTCTGGATTGGCATTAATTTACCTTAGTTTATTAAAGCAACCTTAATAACTTTCAAATCTTTATATAAATTTTACAGTATGCAAACATTTTAAGCCGAAATTAAGGTATTATTTCATACCCCAGCCAAACCCGTTTTCGCTTCTTGGAGACGGGGTTGGATGGGGTATGAAAGATAATATTAGGACCACGTAATGATGATTTCTTCTTATAACACACGTCGTCTAAAACAGTTTGAAACAGTTGTGGAATACCAAATGTATGATAGTATGTCAAGAAATTCTAATGTAATAGTATGCAGAGTCGTCTGAAGTTTGAGAAGTCAGGTCATTAAGAGAGATATTTTCTCAGGGCGGTTAAAACAATTTAACTGAAGTTCATTTGTTTAGGTATATTCTTCACAATGTTTACATAGTCCTTGATCGCTTGATATTCTTGCTCCATGACAATTGTGTGAGAGCAAAATAAGCACAACTACACAATATAATATGGTTTAATTATGCAATGTGAAACAAATCGTTAAAAAATAACCCAAAAATATAAATATCGCAATTTACACATCAAGGGTCAACTACGAGTTATCATGGTTATATTCATAATCTTAAAACTGTATAATTCTTACGTAAATCATATTCCTATTTGTGTGTTATTCCTTAAAGAGAGAGAGAGAGAGAGAGAGAGAGGAGAGAGAGAGAGATGACGTTTAATGTCTCACATCCAGTAATGCTCTAAAGCCAATGCATTATCCACTGAGATACAGAGGCCAATTTCATGTTCACAAGCTCACGTCAAATACGGGTAGCTAAACGACCAATTGCAACACTTGACATCCTTTGCTTTATCGACATCGAGTAGTTCACATCTTACCTTATACAGGTAGCCCTGCAATTGTCCAGAAATAAAACAAAACTTTCTAATTTACAGTCTTGATCTTTTATCATTGAGCAAATGGGATTCTTGACAACAATGTATATTAGTACAATGTATTGTAACGAACAAAATGAATTAAACACACCTTAAGATTAATCAGTCAGGATAACATGTACAATGTCTGATGTGGAAACGTCATCTCGAATTTGTTTTAGCAGATAAAAATGTTTGTGTACGCTAGTAATTGTATAATGAATATTACGCTCTAGAAAAGCTACACACTATCAGCCATTATATATGTAGTGGTTACTCGAGTCTTTCTCCCGTCTATGTGTCCGCTCAAGATGACTATTGATCTAAGACAAATAATCAAAAACAGTATGTATATATGCTACCTGTTTAAGGCTAGATAAAAATGGGATATTTCAGACATATATACCTATGTTTACGATGTTAGTAGAACTGAAACTACTTTACTCACGTATACTCATGAGTACGTAACATATATAACGTAAAGACATTGCGTGTTAAAATGAGTGCGTATACTTAAATCGTTGCTGATTGCGAATATCTCTTAAGTTTGTTACTAATGTAAACTAATTATATGTATATGTAGTTAGAATTATACCATTTCAGTGAAAACAGGGGAAATCAATACAACAGCACAGGATTACGTATGACACTAATTTGTTTCGTTTTTGTTAGTAGGGGTTGTAAATAGCAGAGTACGACGCTATATGAAGAACTCTTTATTATGATAAGATTAGAAGTGATACATAGAGAAACATATGACATGAAATGAAACATTAGGTTCAAATAAAAAGTATAGCTGACTATGAATTCAAGTGTTCTGGTAGACATTTGTAAATCTAACAAAAATTGAGGAATTTGAACAGAGTGCTTGGAAATGAGAGGGCGATGCCCTTTAATTTCAATAAATGCAGTTGTAAACATCTGTACACCTGAATTCACGTCGTCAACGCTATATGTACGTTACATAATACAACAATGTTCAAACCAAACCATAATGGTTTTAACATTTAAACAAGTGCAATTAAACCAACGTACGTAGATACACTGAACAAAATTGTTAAGTATCAACTTTTGTATCTTAACTAATTTTCTTATTTAAAATATATTTTTGAATTGATATATGATAAGTATTTTTTTTTTACCCATAGTTTATTTTGTTTAAATTGTTATATCTTTTGAGAGATACCCTCCCTTTATATGAAAACATGAAATGTACTGATAAAACACATAACATGAGTCAAAGATCGCTTAAAGATATAAATCTTTTAAAATTGGTATGAAATAATAGAAAAAAACCCATAAAGATTTGACCCATTTATCGCAGATTTTCCGTCTATAAAAAAATGAAATATGGATAATCTTAAATTACCTTCCTTTACAGTATTTTATTTTTCCCATAGTTTGTAAAACATTTATTTTTTGTTTAAATTGTTACATCTTTTGAGAGTTACCCTAGCTTTATATGAAAACATGAAATGTACTGATAAAACACATAACATGTGTCAAAGATCGCTTAAAGATATAAAATTCTTAAAATTGGTATGAAATAATAGAAAAAAACATAGCAATTTGAGCCATTTATCGCAGATTTTCCGTCTATAAAAAAATGAAATATGGATAATCTTAAATTACCTCCCTTTAAATTGAATATTGTTTGAAATTCAAATAACTGTAATTCAGCGTTAACATTAAATATTTCGAAAATTTCTTTTGCAAACGCATTTGTAGTGGTAATGCTAGTAAAACCTGATTCAAAATAATTTTAACTGGCATATTTTAGAATTAGGAACATCGAAAGCTTCACTAATTCGAAGTACTTAATAAAATCTTATTTACCCAGTTGTATAAGTGTTATAACTAATTCCTAAGAAAACACATTGACTTAAAAGTTTTAAAATATGTTCATGCAATTAGAGCAGACGATTTACACTCGTTATTTTGCAGTTTAACCGTATCTCTAATCAAGCTCAAAATACACAAAACAATGCGAATATAACTGACATATTCTTAGGTTGATACTTAGCAATTTGGTTTAGTGTATGTACACGGCGCAATGAAAATATACACACAATGATCATATCATAAGGCCTGTGAAAGTTGTTTAGAAAATATTGAACATACAATTCGGCCAAATACTAGTTTAAAAACTTTGCATCTGATGTGTTTTAAATGTCACATCGCGTTGTTTATGTACAGCAACAGACGACGACCGATTATAACAAATAAACGCCATTTTCTCCATACAGTCCATTATACAAATAATGAAAATTAAAGTAGAGTAATCAATGTCGATCGTTAGAAAAATACGTGTGGCGGTATATGTATTATTGAATATATACTGATAAGTGAAATCCTTTGGAAGCAACAAATACAACCCAGAGAATAACGTAGCAGACTCGGTTTCATTGAGTCTGTTTATGAGAAGTAATGTTAAGATCAACACCTCTCACAACCACTATCATCGTCTTAAGTGGTATTTTACTTCAACGCCACCTTTATTGGGCTCGTGATATGAAATATGAGATTAACAGTTTGGAGTCTCCGGTTTGTAATGTGGAAATGAAAATAGACTATCCGTGAAGCGAAGCACACACTAATAATAGCAAAACACATGTTTCAAGACACAAACGTTGTTGTGGCTAAATTTGTGTCGGAGTTCATCAACTACGGCAACCAAAATTTAGTAAAAGCAGAAGCAATTCATTAATACGCGTCAGAAAATAAAATTAATCGACAGACAATCCATGGACGCTTTTATTAATCGAAATCAAATGGTAAACATGGATTCTGACCACTCAGCGCAGTCTCGCTTATGTTAAACAAACTTGCTAAATCCCTAAAATCTCTGAGTGCAAACAGGTGTTTATCAACTGGTTCAGACACATATTGATTGAGTTTGTTTCTGCCATCCGCTGAAAAACGTCCAATCATCAACACGTACACGTCTGCTTTTTTTTTCAGGTCTGCTGCTGCATTTTTTGCATTTCCGCCACAATTAGATAGGCCATCCGTCAGAATCAACACTTCATTCTTTACATTAGGGTCGGTACGCATACCTGTAAAAAAAACGAAAGTGTAATAAATTGAGGATGATCTCTTATCATGCTTACTAGATCTAGTTAGCACAATTATTTTCTTACTGGAAAAAGTATTTAGAAAGTTTATATCATTTACGAGTTATATCAGTTTAATTTGGGGAATTTTAAGAATTTATCAGCCTTTGTTGCAGTATACTGTGCAGACCAAATAAACGTCAGTGTCTCAGAAAATATTTCTCTAACAGAAAACACACAACACATATGCTACAACAACTGAAATGAGTTATCACAGCTCAAAGTGAAATCGTACTCACTAAAAACAACGCAAAAGGATGACATACACAAACACTAATACTAGTAGGAGGAACATTGTTTCAGGTCAACACAACCGCGTAATAATCTTTCATACCCCATCAAATCCAGCACAACAATAATACTAGAACAATTTAAGATGTTCTCCTCAATTACGTGTATTTGTTTCTTTTTGATAGTAATAGTATCAGAATATCTTGACACCATTTGAATCATTGTTTATTTTAATTATTTTTCTCTCGAATTGTTTATAAATCGTTTTTTTAAATAACTGAATGGAAAAAAGGACACAAGTATGTTGCACCAAAAGTCACTATTGAAAATGGTCGTGACACCAGTCAGTCTTCAGGATCCGTTCTTTATGGACTACTTCTCAACATGATTTGCATTTACATAATGTGATTATACAATAAAGTCAAACTACGTAAACAAAGGGTTCAATCAGCGCACCTTGTTTTGTGCATATCTTCTTTCTTATTAGTCTGCATTAAAACGATACTCAATCCATAGCATTATCGTCTAAAATAATTCGATAGGAATTAAAGGTAAGGTAGGATATATAAGGGATTAAAGGTAAGGTAGGATATATAAATGTATTACCTCGTGCCGTGTTAAAGATGTTAATGCCCTGTCGTAATGCGGTCGCTGTACATGTCCATCCATTTAAGAATGGCATGGCATTGATAGCAGATTGCACCTGCTGTGTGTTATATTTGTCGTTGAAATCAAATACATCTACCACTGTTGATGAATACTCTATTAATGCAGCTTGATGATGGCCTTGGAATGGGTCGTGATTTGGGTATGGGCAAAGACGTCCCATCAGTTTGGCTAATTGACTTTTAGCAGTTGTGAATGCCGGTAGAGTAACACTGCCCGATGCATCTACTATCAGTAACAGATCTCGTAACTGAGCAGTTCTGGGAGGTTCATTTCCTACAATTGTTCTGGGAGGTCCATTTCCACCAACTGTCAACACACCTATGTTACCACTGGGGGGTTTCGGCAAGAGGGGTTTCAGCAAACCTGATCCCACTGGTCTTATGAAACTCGTTATGAAATTGGATGCAGTGTATTCTAGCGACGGCATATCTGTTGGGATAAATATAAGAATAAATCAGTGACAATTAAGATCTTGCCACTTATCGAGCCGCTTGATATGCAACAATATATATTTTTCTTACAGTCTTTAGGTGTATTCATCTTTTCTACATACCGTTATCTATGACGACGACGTTATTGTCACAACCAGTTGATACAACTTAACTTGATTGGTTAGGTGAATGTCAAACGATCTGTTTGATTTATATATTTATATATCGTGCTTGTATGATATAAATATTATGTTTAGCTGTAAGTAATGTCCATTTCGGAGAAAAATGCAAGAAAAAACAATCAAAACCCATTATTATATTATTTTTAAGAATAATATAAATAAAATATATGTTTAAGCAATACATATATTGTTATACAACATGTGTTTAGCGAAGATTAAAAGCAGTTGTAATTACAGTATTTAAAAAAACACAGATATCAAATTAAAACAATAGAGGTATTCTCATAGAACGTATTTAGGGTAGAGTAAAATACAGTTACACTAAGAGAATTTTCGTAGAAAATATTTATAAATCAAAAGGTGTAATTGAAACTTACCCAATTTTGTTTCAGTAAGATTTGTAGGACATGCTGTACCGTTGTTAGAAGGATAACGCAGAATAACACGCTCTCTGGTACATACACCGGAGTCAGATGGCTCGCTCCATGTCGACCAATAGGGAAACTAAACAATCTTGCTTCCCCCCTACTAAAAAACCATCTGAAACAGCTACGTACACAACTACCCCGAGCAAAATACCGCTTATAATAGAATTCATTTTTTAAATTTTCAATATTTTACCCAAATTCAGTTTACAATTCTGATGCAACCGTGTCTGGGAGATCGTTTATATACTTCAGGAAATCTGGATTTACCCATGGTTCTAAACAAAGAAGATAACTGCGGCGTAATAAGTAGATTTTTCAGTCAGCCAATACCATCAAACTGTATCAGGAAGAGGAAGATAGTCTGGCATATTTGCACTTCATGCCTTACAATGTCATGTAAAATCGTAGTAAACAACTTAAATTCACGTACACTTAAATTAAAGCCACACACATTTTATGTTTACCCGAAACGTCCTTGGTCGATGGGCAATACCCGAATGACGATGTAATGCGCAGTAAGTATTCACCTTACGTATCGAATCAAAGTCATACACTTTTAAAACTAACAAGAAAAGTCATAGTATACAATATATACTATAACGACGAGCGGCCATAAGAATGAAAATTGTATAATATATTTGTTTTAATTCATTGCATTGGAATTACAGCATCATGTGTGGTTTGTTAGTGTAAAATTAATAGTGAGTTCTATTTGGTGTAGCAACAGCTGAGAACAAAATGGAAAAGCGAAATAAAGATAGAATGTTTTTATTTGAATTTTTTTATTTGAAATTAAACGCCCAATTTAAGTGCTTTGCTATAACCAATAAAGCGCTATATTCGCTATATTTATATTAAGCAAAGACTGGAGGAGCTGGACAGGAAGAACCTTCGTTAAAACCGACACTTCGCTATAGCTGATTTCGGCTATAAATATATATTCCGGCTTTATTCTTTTGATTATAAATATTGTTTTAATGCACAATTATATAAAAACACACTCTGAATATGCATGAATAATTACAATTTATATACGGTAATATGATGAATGACTATCAAATGTACATATTTTTAAGTTCATGCTGTACAAAAAACAACATTACTGATGTGAAAAAAAATAATTGTATGTACAACTCAATTTCTATGACAGAGGTCACAGGTCAAGGTCACAATTACCTTATTTTGGTACGCGACACACCGCTATCCCAAGATGTATTCAAATATCAAGTTTGGTATCTCTAAGTGTTATAGTATTGAAAATACGGTCCGGACAAGCATTTTCTATGACAGATGTCACAGGTCAAGGTCACAATTACCTTATTTTGGTACGCGACACACCGCTATCCCAAGATGTATCCACATATCAAGTTTGCTATCTCTAAGTGTTATAGTATTGAAAATACGGTCCAGACAAGCATTTTCTACGACAGAGGTCACAGCTCAAGGTCACAATTACCTTATTTTGGTACGCGACAAACCGCTATCCCGAGATGTATCCACATACCAAGTTTGGTATCTCTGAGTGTTATAGTATTGAAAATACATTGCGGACAAGCATTTTCTGTGCATTTTCTATGACAGAGGTCACAGGTCAAGGTCACAAGGACCTTATTTTGGTACGCGACACACCGCTATCCCAAGATGTATCCACATACCAAGTTTGGTATCTCTAAGTGTTATAGTATTGAAAATAAGGTCCGAACAAGCATTTTCTATGACAGAGGTCACAGGTCAAGGTCGCAGTGACCTTATTTTGGTACGCGACACACCGCTATCCCAAGATGTATCCACATACCAAGTTTTTATCTCAAAGTCTTATAGTATTGAAATATGGCCCGGACAAGCATTCAGAAGGACGGAAAGACGGACAGGGTGCAAACCTATAGTCCACCCCCCGGGACCGGTGGAGGACTGAAAAGCATGAGCACCAAAAAAGTATGCAATGTCGTTAAATGATAAGACAATTAATGGAAATGGTGTAATATATGATATTATATATATCAATTAAGCAATACATGCATTGTCAAAGGAACACTTAGTCATGTAGTATAAAGCCTGTTGTAAAATATGTAGATTTTATAACATTTTGTGTATACAAATTTAGTGGTAGTCTGGTCTCAGCGAACTGGCTTATTGAAACACCGAGATGGGCGTAGCCCATCGAGGTGTTTAAATAACCAACGAGCTGTGATCAGACTCTATCTTTTTTGTAGCATGGTGTACTTAGTAACACTGTGACGTCATAGTGACCGTACTCTAAATTCCCATATCCGGTAGTTGTAGAACGGCATAGCCACGCCCCTTTAGTTACCCTAAATTAAACGATTTAATTCTCTTCATTCATCAAAGGAAATGTCACCGACCATGCTACAATAAGGACGTATTGAAACTGATATGTTGCAATGTACAGTTACATATGTGAATGTAAAAGTATGCCGGTTAATATCGTTTTAACAATTCGAACTATGCTTCAGAAACAAACACATGCAAGAGAAATATAGCAAGCGAGGACAAAATACTATTAGTGTGAAATGGCTGAAGCCTCACGTAGTTGGTAAGAGCCGAATAGTGCAAAGATTGCAAATTTGGCACAGTTTTGTTTGCATCTGGCACAAAAAAGGAAGAGGTTGTCGATAGGTTTAAAAATCATGCAAATCTGTATACTATGTAGTTTCAGAGTAGTCGCTACATGTTTTTCACAATGTAACTGTATGTAAACGAAGATGTCTTCAGGCAGCACTATTTAATGGTGAATCAATAGAATTTCTGACATGTATCAACATGGTGCTGATTATTGGAGAAAAAGTCCTATATCAATAGCATGTATAGTCTTCTAGAAGTTGTTGCTACAAACTTGCCATTTGCAAGTAAAAGCATGTGGAAACAACTAAAACTTAAAATGGTTCAACACAAAATACCAAGGTGTGGAATACTAACCTGACCAAGCTCTTTCATTCACTGCTGCCGTCAGTGAACATCTCTCGCAAGACACTCTATTCCACTACTGATGTCTCTGAACTATTCACACAGGATACGCAATAAGGCAGAATAAATACAAATGGCAAGACCATGTAAGAAAAATAACAAAACATAAACCATGAAAATAACTTTGCAAATTCAATGCCTTATAACTGCACAATTATGAAATACATATTTTGCAAAATAGAGCAGAGTGCCAGATGCTTGCCAGATGCCATTGTGTCTGACCTCTAAACCGCCGTACACGAAATGCCATATTACATTATACCATGTCAGCAACGTCATAAACAGGTGAAACGGAGGATAAACGCTTCCCAATCGACATAACTCGACCTTTGAGCAATGCAGGTGTAAAACCTTCAGTGCCATATACGAGTCAAGCCATGAAGACCTTTATCTATAAACGCAAACCCATCGCAGTAAAGATATGAACCAACGCGCCAATTGAAGTACTAACCTGGTAAATATTTTCTTAAATGCTAAACAATCTAACACACTCCAGGGAAATCAAGAAACCTGGAACATTGCATCAAAGCGAACTACCGTAACACTGAAATAGAAAGCAAACTGTGAAGATATTTTAACAGTGAGGCGTAAGTATACATGTCAAACATATTGTTGTTTATTTACCAACCTACATCTACTATAAGAACAAGAGGTGAAAGAGAGTCTGTGGATGCTCTACTGGCTAAATGTGCAGGGGACCATAACACATTTTCAACATACATTCAACCGGCACATGGCAATGATATAGGCCACTAGTTGTTGAATTCCAGCCAGGGTACCAGGAGAACTAGTATTACAGGGTTCCAACAGATTTTGAGAACAAAATTCAAGGTCGTTTGCAGGTTTTCCCCCAGGTTTCCCCACTGTTTTCAAGATCAATTTATACCGGTGTTTGTCCAACACCGTTGTTGCAATTTTGCAATTTTTCAAAGACAAAAACGTTAAATTGTTCGCAGTACTAATATGTGACACCAAACAAGATGTTAGTTTATTGTTTTTGACAAGTATCGACTTTAACCCGCTGTTTTTAGGGCGTTCTCCCATGAAGGAAATTTAGTGTTGGCATTTGACTTATTTTCAGACGACATGCTTTATCGATTCAAATGATTAGACGCCTGCATATACGACGGAATATTGCCAGTTTTATTCGTAAATACGCGGCTAAAATTGTCAATATATTTTATGAGTCTGTCAACCGGTGAGGTAACGAATTGATCGAAAACGAAAGTACAATTTGGGGTTCACATTTCATTGATTAGAGGATTAACACATGTTTACGATCGTTCACGAATACCAATGGTTAATTTTTATTGGCTTACGTAAAGTACCGATTATCAATTGACGTACACGTTTATTTTTATAAATCACTGGGATTCCAAACTTGGAGAGGCTACATACCACCATTTTTTCCTCGAATAAATCCCGTTTTTTTACTGATTTCGGTAAAATTCAAGGGGTTTTCATGGCCGGGAATTACTGTTTTCAACTTCCCGACTTTTCCGGTAGTGTGGGAACCATGGTATTATGATCTTTAATGAGGCATAACACCGCCGAAAGTCATTCAACTGGAACACAACAATGACATGCGCAACTACACATGGCACTAATCATCCGTGCCATTGTATCAAGATAATAGAAATGTGACAAAGTTTGTGTTATTAAAAAAACTCAATATCATTAACCAGTATACGACAATGGCAGTGAAACTAGGCTCGGTATTGTTCTATGACATAAAACGTCACAGAACAGAGCTACAGATAAGCAGCATATTTGCGTATATTCCCAATTAAAACTCCCTAAATACACAATTAAATTCAGAAGCTGCGTACCAATAAAGTAATTAAATCGCTAAATACGCAAATTAACCGTTTTTGTCAGTGTATCATATTTTATGCGTTACCATAAAGACAGCCAATATCAAACGGAATGCATCGCAGTTTCCAGTCAATTCTCGAATAAGCGAGCCTTTGAGATTGGCTAGACGTGACTGGTTATAAAGTTTTTTTTTTTTTTTTCACTCGAAAGTAAATCCTTCCGGATTAAAAATATTATATTCAGTCTATTTTTAATTATTCGGTATCACCAAAGCGCTCAACTTTCTCTAAACGTCAGAGGTGCGGATGTGTGAACAAAAGAAGAAGATAATTGGTTAGGTTATTTGTCTAAACCAACGACTAACGCTGTTGTTACGCAAACATTGGACGACCCTATTCTAGCCTGTTTGGTAACACATCGAAGACTGTTCAATCAATTTTGAATGATGTTGTGTCGACTGTTGATAAGATTGACTGTAAAAAAACCCCAGAACATTCTGGTGATCGCGTGACGCAATAAACGATTGAATTGAATGTTGTTTAACGGCTCATCAACACAGTATAGGTTATTTAGAGCCGCCCCAGAGAGAGGGGAAGGATACATAGGAATCCGGGAAACTGCCCTACTCTTATTATCGAATAGATTCCTATGGTTCTTTAACGTGCTCGGAGGATAGACCGATACACGGGATCGCCCGGTTTACGTCCCCATCCGACGGACGAGGCTAAGGTAAAATGTCTTGCCCAAGAACACACCGACGGAACTCAGTGGCACCACGGAGGATTGAACCCGGGGCCTCCGGTTACAAATCCGCCGCGCTACCGACTGCGCCACGCCAGCCCCTACGCAATAAACAAAACGAGAATGGAAGTCGAAGTGGTCATGGCTGATTATAGTAGGAAATGGTTTACCCAATTAAAATAAATCCTAAAATACCCAATTAAATAAAAATGAGAGCGTAAATACCTAGTGGATCAAAAAGCTTATCTGTAGCTCTGACAGAATATTTAAATATGTCATGGATACATTTAATTTTTATCAATATTGTTTTTTTATATTTTTCTATTTTTTTATTATTCAATATCTATGACGTTTTATGGGTTTTAGTTAAAATTCCCATTAGCAATTTCAGAAATGTAATCCAGAAGTATTTCGTGGTTTTCGTTGTTGCTAAATGATAAAATAAACATTAAACTGGCATCCACCTTCAGGGCTTTTTTCCACCAAATTGGGAAGAGGTCCAGGCCTCAATCAAAATTGACTAAACAGACAAAAAACATTGCATTATTCATGAATTTTCTCAAATTCTGAGAGAATGCCGCCTTATTTCTGCCAAAATTGGGGCAAAAATGTCAAATTTTGAATTGTGAAGAGACCTTTTATGCCTCTGTTATATAAGGTAAAAAAGCCCTAAACTTGTATCTTGTGTGCGATATTCACAAAATAAGCATCGCTGTCGTTCAATATACAAATCGCCTTCACAAAGACATTCATTCTGCATCCATGTTGTTGTGGGCAACAGATTTTAATGAGTATTTTCTAGTACGAAAACAAGTAGCAATATTATTATTTATTTAGTTCCCTTTTCATTCCGTTCAACACGACCCGATAGGCCGCCTGTTTAAATGTACATTACATTGTCAAAGTATGGGGGACAAGTTTAAATACAGATTTAAAACAGTAATTGGATTATTTTAATCACAAGTAGGTAACCTGTCAGTGACTTTATGGTCATCTTTCATTATATATTCATTATTTGCAAAAAAATCAATGGAAAACTACGAAATTAATGATTTTGATTCCGACCAAAAATCAGGACGGAATTTGCTCATCAGGACGGAATTTGCTCAAAAGAAATTTAGCTTAGCGATTTAACGTCGGGATAAAGTGCTAATAATTTTTTTAAAAGAATAGCGTAAAAAACGTTGAAAATTGATGGTTATCATCCCGACGGTAAATATTATTGAACTAGGCTTGGTACTGATCGTTCCCACCAAGGTACCTTGAAATCCGGCAAGAACTTCATTAGCACCTATGCGTTATTTTGTCACCTCAACACATGATTATAGTTTGCAAGAATGGTTTTATTGTGAAATTTGGCGCTTGTGTTACTTTAACAGGGATAAAAATCATTCAACCAGTATACAGTTAGCTCGATACTGATAATCCAGCTTCCACCAAAACAACCACAGTACTCTAAACATATAGTTTTACATTGATTAGAAGCAGAGACCAGACAGAATGTATGTTTAAATCTAGAATCTATGTAACTTTTTATGCAACTTCAGTTCAACTTGTTTACCATTTACACTTTCAGGAGGCCACATCCATCGTTTCTCTAAATAAAAACATTCTAGACCATTCTAATAACAACATAGCGTCACACTATCAGCTGATATAAAAACATAAGAATACAGTTCTGCATCTAGTTTCATCGCATAGGCACATAAACTATACTTTAAAACATAGTAAAATGATAAAGTTTCGCATATAACTTACAATACATGCGTTTTACTACGACGACACACTGCGTTGAATCGCTGGAAAAAAATGTACTGCGCAACAACACATATGGCGGGAAAATTACACCTTCAAGGTTTTACTTTACCTACTACAGCTCACCAAATACAAACAACGCAAAACAGAAACGTCACTGTCATGTTTGTAAACATACTGCCGTCTCATTTCTAACCATGCAGATTGTACAACAAATCAGTTTTGTCAACACGCACAGTAAACTTGTTTTTATTAGGTCACGCTCTGCAATCGCAAGCAATAACAAACAATTCACCAACTCAACTGCAAATGTCTGCTAGCCTATCTTCAACTTGACACGTCCGTCAAAAGACACTGTACATTTGATGCAAATATAAACACATGTTCTACTTACGATTAGTTGTATATATGCGAAAACCCAAAATGTCAACATCTCTTTCGAACATGTCAATCAAAATGGCCGCACGCATCAGCAACAACAAAAATAAAGAGGCTATGACGTCAGGCTCCTCCAGTAATATATTACTTTCATGAAACATCTCCCGATTTTTCGCGTTTTCCCCAGCGATGTCTAAATCACCTTTACGCACATTATTACAAACTGATACCCTTATTGGCAATTGGGTCAAACCTATTTTCAGTAATAGAGCGTTCTAATGGTTTCCATACACAGTAATAGTTAACTGAATTTACATATTCATGAATAATAACGCTCTACGAAAAGTAACATGGATACATAGCTCGTATTACAATGTCCTTGAGCTCGTGTTAATTTAAATGGACTAGAGGCGCTCTGGAATTGTAGCTTGTTGTCCATTAATATGAAATGTGCCCATGCATTAAACTGAGCCGCATGCTAACTTTGGTTTAATTATTAGTTACACACCGTTTGGGCTAGAAAACACGACGACTCTGCGTATTTTTGTTGTTGAAAGATAAGTATCAATTAAACTGGGGTTCATATAACTAACAGTTGTACATACAATTAAAAAAGTGTACTTAAATTACACATGAAGAAATTATTATGGTCTTTGTCTCATGATTCAATATTAATGATTTAACCAAGCCGAGTTGTCAAGGTTACCAGACCAAACGTATTCATTACAAACATTTAATTCGGAAGTTTAAAGGAGCTTACACTAACGCTGGAACTCAAATAAATTATGTTGTTACTTTACTACTTGGCTTGACACCCATAATTCTTCCAGATCGCATACAGTCCCTTTAAAATAAGACAAGGAATGAAGAAGTGTCTAACTGTTGGCTATACATTATTGTTTGTCAATCATGAGAAGTTTGTTGAGTTATATACGATTTAAACTGTTTTATCAATATTGTATTCTAAGTATTGCATTAATCATTTGTTAAAATAAAAAAATATAAAGGTATTAAATAGTATTTATCCCCCGTTTGTTGGAATGGGAAAATTATTTTTAAAAATGTTTATCTATGTATGCAACGCAACTACATATCTAAATACATTGCCCCCATTCAATACATTAATACAATATACTGAAAAGTCGACAATAACGGGAGATATCCCGAGGCTTATTAGCGAACATGATAAAGAAATAAGAGTTAATTAACAGACTGGGTGAGTTTTACGTCATGAACTTTAACAAAGTGCTCCGTAGTGCGTGTGTATGTTTATAAATGATTACTATTTTGTAAATTCTCAAATTGTCACGATAACATATTAGTGGAAAGAGACACGCCAGGGAATACATGCCTCCTGGGCAAATGAGGCCCTAAAAGAGGTACCACAATTGTTAATATAAAACTATTATTAATCTTAATACTGTGTTTGCTGTGTTTAAACAAGTTTCGAAAAGTATGTAAAAAACTAAACACAGTAACAATATAATATTGAAAGTATTTTTACTTATGTGGCACATAAAATGGGCATTTTTTATATTAGGCAGCGGTCAAATATGAGCTATTGGGATTACCTTTCGACAGCCTGCATCCTTAATATTTGCTTTAAAATACTTCTCAGCAACGGCTTGGTGAGGTCAGTTCTGCTCCCTTCATGATGTGACCTCAGGGCTCACTTTGTTACAAGATTAAGATTCTTTTATTCTCCAAAGAAGCCATATATAAAGGCATCAAAAGGATATAGTGACCGAATTCTTTGTACAATAGCCTAATCTAGTCGTTGTAGGTGCTTGAAGGCCAACCTCCACTGCTATGCTTCTACAATGGCCAGTGTGAATGTCAGTTGAAATTAAAGAACAGGCATTATCACTTACATATTTGTTCTAACAAGGCAACTTTCATGACTATCGCGTATTTATTAAAGTTGAATACATTAATCAAAGAATTGGCACAACAATAATACTGACTATAATATCTGTTATAGTTAACGGTTATTGGATGACACAAGATTAGCGTTTTGAACTTAGGGGGTAAATTTCACGGGGCAGTGTTCGTAGATCTACACCGTCATGTTGGATTCACATCGAGGTACTGTGCGTTAGCTTATGTTAACAATTTAAATTCATTGAAATCATACTCGCATGAACTATCAATTCTTTTTGTCATATTCCTGTTGCTCATGATTTTATCTTCGATTAGGTTGTATTCGTTTTATTTTAGTCATACAGTATATACGTTGTTGGTCGATGTAAATATAGTCTCCTATTTCACCTAACTAGGTCGGCCATTTTGATTCTAGTCAGAACAATTTTTCTTTCAATTAACGTAAGCTTTATTTCGTCTCTTTCTTTGTTTCTATTATGTGCGATTCCTTTGCTAATTGATATAACTGTAAATAAATAACAACGTTCTCGTATATTATTTAATTAATATTCCCGAAATGTGGGGTTTCCCACGCGATTAGTGTTGCCCTAAATATGCTGCGTGGTTTATGAATGACGTCATGCCAGGGAGTAGGTAAACGTTGATTAATATTACTCTCATATTGCGGGTTTATGTGTGACGTCGACGTTGACGAATTTAAATAGAGTCTAAACGTTGATAACTTCGTTTTTTGCTTTGTTTGTTTTTTAAAGCATTCGTTTTAAGCGAGGTTTTGGGCGAAACTACTCCACCTGCGACCCTCAATTCCAAAGTGGAATGTCCCTTTACTTCACTGCAGAGCCTGTCGCAGGTTTGGCGGTGGATGGGCGCCTGGACACTCTACTCTATGACTTGGAGTGTCCGGGCGCCCATCCATATGGCGGGCAGCGAAGGTGTGAAAGGAAGGACATATAAGTTTCAGTTTAAATTTATTCAGCTCCTGTATACCCAGAGACTGAATTGTAATCTAAACATAAATTATATACAAATTTGCTGTCCGTACGAATTGATAAAAAACATTTGAATTGATTGAATTCGGTGCACTTGTAATTATGCTTGAATATCAACCGTGCTTTCAACACTTGCTTAAATGCTTATCAGAAAAGTTGCTTTCATAATGAACATTTAATTTGGTGCACATGTATTTATGTCCTTAATAGTGTAATATTCAATCTGCTTTATTGCTTATGCTTTCTACTGTAAGGGCTTGCCATAATGGTCTTTTGTGCTTACCGGCAGCCCAATTGTTAAACCCCATGCTTGGGGCTTGTTTTTCAATCCATGCCACGCCCAATATTTGCCAAATCTATTAAAGTTTAAAAAATATTTTGATGTGTTGTTATTACAGTGCTCTCCAATAATACTGACTATAATATCTGTTATAGTCAACGGTTATTGGATGACACAAGATTAGCGTTTTGAACGTAGGGGGTAAATTTCACGGGGCAGTGTTCGTAGATCTACACCGTCATGTTGAATTCACATCGAGGTACTGTGCGTTAGCTTATGTTAACAATTTAAATCCCTTCCCTCCCAGCCCACAGGATCATTGATTGCAATCGATAATAGTGTTATGAAGTTGTATAAGTACGATAAGTTCATTAAAGAAATTTCATTATTTGTCAGTACTTATATTCAAAAGATAGTATTTTATGTTGCAAGATCATGTTGCTTTCTCTGAGTTATATATTTTCAGTTGATGTCTTCCTCTGGATCCACTTACGTAGTCAACCATTACTGGTGTGGCATGGATATTAAGAACATTTACATGCTTGCTGGAAGTTTTGTGAAAGGAAGGACATATAAGTTTCAGTTTAAATTTATTCAGCTCCTGTATACCCAGAGACTGAATGGCGGGCAGCGAAGGTGTGAAAGGAAGGACATATAAGTTTCAGTTTAAATTTATTCAGCTCCTGTATACCCAGAGACTGAATTGTAATCTAAACATAAATTATATACAAATTTGCTGTCCGTACGAATTGATAAAAAACATTTGAATTGATTGAATTCGGTGCACTTGTAATTATGCTTGAATATCAACCGTGCTTTCAACACTTGCTTAAATGCTTATTAGAAAAGTTGCTTTCATAATGAACATTTAATTTGGTGCACATTTATTTTATGACAATCCAGTTACACGATATGGTATCAATAAATAAATTGACCACTCGGTTGAACAATTTGTACTATTTATTAACATTTCCTCAATGTTAAGCAACAAATGTAAATTTTTGGCAAAATATGGCCGCAACTTGAAGATCCAACGTGGTTAGGACCAGCGTTAGGATCTAGGAAACCCTACAACTGGTGATCTTGATGCCATGTGCATTTGCTATACTGCTTTCCCAAATTCGTCCTATTTACTTGCCTCGTGTGGTTATGACCAGCACTCCAGACGTACTTTATTAAGTACACTTCTAAAAGTAGCACTGTGACAAGCACTACATATTATACACATATTCCCAGTACTGTGACAAGTACTTAGAAACCAGTCACTGTGACAAGCGACTTACATCTTACACATATTAAAGCGCTGTGACAAGCACTTATGTTATATATAACGAGGTACTGTGACAAGTACCTTACAGCTATTTACACACAACTTGAACGTGCTGTGACAAGCACTTCATTAATTTACACAAGAATAAAGCACTGTGACAAGCGCTTTAATAAACACATTATTAGAAACACTACTGAACTGCCACAACTATCGGGGATTATAAGGCAATGCACACTTTCAGTAACGGACAAAACCTTCCCCAGTGGCAAACACAATGAAGGGAGCTAACCCCTATATAAAAGAATTATGACGGCTCCAGATTTATTCCCCTTGCATTGAAATACTTAACCCGTTCGGTTAAACCGTAATCAGGCTTGTATTTCTTCAAATGCACATGACATCCGATCCCCAGTTGCAATAGAATTTCCGCCACAGCAAATTTCTAGAAATTTGTCCCCCAAATTCTATTTTAAACTATTAAAGGGAATATTTAGTGTTTAAAAACTAGTTTAGTTGCAGTTGCAAAAAACTGTTTAATAGCCAGTTGAAATGTGAGCAATAACATTTGGTTGCCAACTGATGATAGATGAGTATCGCCTCTGAAAAACCCAGGTTCACTTCTGTCAATATCATGTAAAATGAAACAACCCTTTGGATTTGCACGCATTGCTCTATGACCAGCACGATTAACTCTCTTACGTTTCAAGTCCATTTCCTTGTTGAAGGACACATCCACACCTCTCCAACTTAAACGTGGGAGTTTATCAGACCAAACAATGTATTGTTTTCGGCAGACTGAATACAAATACTGAATGTCAGCTTTAATGGAATTAGTCAAAGAGAAAATATCTTTAAAAGGTAGATCGTTACCGCCCAACTGGATGATAATCATATCCGGGACTGGGCGAAATAATAATTCGTACTGTAGCAGTGGCCGAAGTTGTTCCCAAAGCATTCCCGATTTGCCCATCCATAAAACATCATATTCGGGGAGGTGTCGATGTGACCAATTTTGGCGACTAGCCCATTCTTCTGCCTGAGAAATAATGGAATCACCTACGATCCAAACTACTGTAACAAAAAATATATAATAATATTAAGAATTACTACTTAAAATCTGATGTAGCGCTTGTAAATGTTTGAGGTCCATCTGCCCATTTTTTGAATACATTCACCAGACATACCCTTTGATGCTAAATCTGTAGCACGGCCAATACGAAAGGAATGACTTTTAAATTTCTGTATTCCAAGGCCATTGTGACGAACTGACTTTGACAATACACCAGCAAACTGGCTCCTAGTCAAAGGCGAGCCATTCGAATGACACAGAAGATATCCCTCCCCAGTTGGCCTTGGATCTAAAAATTGTTTTAGTGCCACAATACAACACAAATGAGTGTTGCTTTCAGCAGGGATTCTCAAGAATGTTGGGTTGCCTGCCTGGTTAGTTTTTGAAATACGAATGCGTATTTCAACTGCCCTTAAGTTTTCTTCAAACTTTACATCACTCAACAATAGTGGCCGATCAGCTAAAGCTGGAGTTGTGTACACTACTTCGCTCACTCTTAAAAGACAAAAATATGCCAAAAGATATGCAGCTCTGAATAACTTAACTTCGTACAGATTATAACAGACTGAAATCAGGGCATTGTTTATTTGAATCAGTATGGGCTCGGTTATAGGAGCTCTATTATCTGCACTTTTTCGAGAGCGCCGACAGCCTTCCAAAAGTTTCTTTACAACAAAATGCTCTGTAGTATCAGAGTACCCTTTGATTTTGTTGTAAAAGCTTATTCCAGCAATATATGTTTTAATGGTTGAAGCTGCATACCCACACTCATAACAGTAGGAGATGAATAATATAATCTCTGACACTTGAACGGGCCAACAGTTCTTGAATTTATAATTTTGACGAAAACGATCAAAAGCAGACATAGCACCCCGATATGCAAGGACAGAGTTGTTTGCAAAACTGAACTTCAGTAACTGCCCAGTTCTGACTCGAATATTGTCCAGAGATGGCTTGGAACAACCTCTGGTTCTTGATTTGCCAGTGGTGCCAGCTGGAAGAACTTGTCGAACTGTAAACGAGAAATACTATCTGTCAACTTATTCTTTACACCACTAACATGTACAGCTTTAACAATAATGTTCATTTGAATACAACGTAAGGTGAGTTGGCGAAGAATAACCATGACCTTTTCTGACTTCGATGACGTTTGATTTATGATATGCACTACTGACATGTTGTCGCAGTGGAGCAATATTTTTTTATTTCTTAAATTTTCACCCCACACAAAAAGCGATACTAATAGGGGAAACAACTCCAGCACTGTGATATCATTGGTTAAACCAGATTGATGCCACGTGTCTGGCCATACCCCATAAGTCCATTTACCCGAGAGATATGCTCCAAAACCCAAACCTAGCCCCGCTGCACTGTCAGTATACAAGTCTACATCTACACTGGACACCCAAAAACGATCGTGGAATGCGGAGATTCCATTGAAATGCTCGAAAAACTGTAACCACATAAGCAGATCCTTTTTAATACTACTGTTCACTCTCAAATGATGGTACGGTTTAGTTAAGCCACATGTAGAATTTATCAGTCTGCGGCAAAACGGCCGGCCTGGAATTATTGCTCGGCATGCGAAATTAAGTGATCCAATTAAAGATTGCATGCAGCGTAATGTGACTTTCTCTTTTGAAAGCATGGTTTTTATTTTGTCAACGATTTCTTTTACTTTTGACATTAGTATCCTGATCAGCATTTCATCAGAATCCAATTCTAACCTCAAAAAACAAATGCAAGTTTGAGGTCCTTCGGTCTTGTCTTCAGCAATAGGTACACCCAACTTTGTTAAAAGTTTAGAAAATTCTGACATCAACGATAGGCAGTCATCCGTATTCTTTTTTCCACCAAACAAAAAATCGTCAAGAAAGTGTATTAATTTTCCAATGCTACAATGACGCTTAACTGCAAATTCCAAAAAACAAGCAAATTTTTCAAATGTATTACAACTAATACTGCAACCGAACGGCATGCATTTATCGAAGTAAAACTTTTCTTGGAATTTAAAACCCAATAGTTCGAAATACAGAGGGTGCACTGGTAAGAGACGAAAAGCAGACTTTATATCAGACTTTCCTAGCAAACAGCCGTGACCTAAATCTTGAACTAATTTAACAGCTTCATCAAAACTAGTATACTGAACAGAACAAAGTAGCGGATCAATAAAGTCATTAACCGAATTGCCCTCTGGGTACGATAGATGATGTATCATTCTATATTCATTTGGTGTCTTCTTTGGGACCAAGCCAATAGGTGAGATCCTAAAATATTTAAAGGGTTTGTTTTGAAAAGGACCGGCAATTCTACTCTCCTTGAGCTCTTTCTCTATTTTTTGAAGAACTACTGTTTCTAAATTGTTAACTGATCGCAAGTTTTTAGCGTCTGTAGCTATTCTGGGACCTTCATAATTCAATTGAAAACCATTTGTGAAACCATCTAGAATATCTTGAGCATGTTTATGTTCATAATGTAACAACTATTGCCTCAAAATCTCTATCTTTATAGGGCTTTTTCCCAAACTATATAAATTATCTATTCCCGGAGTATGTGAAACCTCTGCCTCGTGACCGATTTCCATTGCCACGATACCTTGGGAAACCTCGATACCCTTTGTGTTGGAAGCCCCGAAAAGAATGATCATTGGCACTAGTCGTGCCCGGAGTATAGGAATTGTTTTGAGTAGCATATTTGTTACTCTTAGGGCAAGTCAACAAGCCATGATAAAGAGAAAAACAGTCAGAGCATTTGTGTGGGTATCTACATGGATTCCATTTACATCCACCCTTGTTAAAATCAAAACAGGTCTGCTGCCTTACATTTGCCTCAGTATGCGTACTTGTATTGGCCGCAGGTGTCATGACTCGCAAGTATAAGTCGGAATTAATTTTTGCCCACGACTGTAGGCCATACTCTTGAACTCGGAGCCTATATTGCTCATCATATGTTCTCCATGCATACCCACCAAATCGCTTTTCTGCTTCCCGTATGGTAGCCATATAATGTAACAAGTCTCCAGATCGGTGAAAGAACTTTTGTACATATATACTGGAGAATATAATGAATGCATCAGTCCATTTGTTTATGTTATGGATTTTTTCAGACACAGGCTTGGCTTGTGACTCGATCAATCCATTCTCATTTACCCTAAGCAATGCCCCCGTTCCCACATTCTCAAGCTCCACATTGCCTTTTAGAAGGAGCGACATATTTACATACTTATGGTCCCATATTTTCTGCCTAATCATCGTGGGAATATGAATAAACAATTCGTCCCCACCACACCTCACTAGGTTCTGACTGAACGACGGTGGATCCGTCACAGACTTCGAAAATAACGCATGATCTAAGGGCAATGGATTGTCAGTATTATGTTTTTGAGATTGTGGATTTCCCAACAAATCTGCCTCAGACATAAGCGTTTCAAAATCAACAACTGTTTTATTTTTACTCTTTTTACCACAACCTTTTTTTGACGATGGCGTTTCCTCGTTTGCCAGTTGCAAAATCTCAGGCTCTGTTTCTTCCTCACTCGAGGTATCGGGTGCATCCCGTCTTCTCTTTGTAGTTACCACTTCATCGTCAAGCTGACTCGTTTTACTGACTTTCCTTTTGCTTTTTCTCACTGGCCTGGCATTCTGACGTGGCTTACCTCGACCAGACATTGTCAAATTAAATCAGAAATAATCAAAAACGTTGTTGCTCTAAAAAGACCGGAAATAAAAAGGAACCGGAAGTCGATATGTTCTATTCAATTCAATTCCTTATTAACTGCCAATACAGGTGCACCAAGGATTAGAACACAAAGACTGCAAAAATAAATGGTGATTATTTACTATTGCAATAATCACAAGTATTTATGTCCTTAATAGTGTAATATTCAATCTGCTTTATTGCTTATGCTTTCTACTGTAAGGGCTTGCCATAATGGTCTTTTGTGCTTACCGGCAGCCCAATTGATAAACCCCATGCTTGGGGCTTGTTTTACAATCCATGCCACGCCCAATATTTGCCAAATCTATTAAAGTTTAAAAAATATTTTGATGAGTTGTTATTACAGTGCTCTCCAATAATATAGAGCAGCGCAATCATCAAAGTAAAATCTTATCAACTGAAACAGTGTTCTCAAATATATATAACAAAATAGTAAAACAAAAGATATAACAAGAGCTGACGGAGGACATATATGACCATAGAGGCCTTGATTATTTATTGGGAAACTAAGTTGAAAAGGGGGATTAATTATGTTAAACAGATTAACGGAACGAAAGTGAATACATGTGTTAAGTCAGTTAAACAGTTTATGCTATGGTGACACATATATATTTAAAATGATAGTACAATTATTAAATTGTGTACTTACAATGTTATAAATATAAAAATATACTTTACTTTGACAACATATGCAGTAAAAGCGGTATATTGTTTGTTTTTTACTTGGAAAACATCAGCTACTCCTTTTAGGGCCTCCTACTGGTATGGTATAGAGGGGTCCTCACGTCTGTCTCCTGTATTTTATTTAAAGTACATATCCTAAGGTATAATCATGCGACGTTTCATGGATTCTTCCTGAAGTCAGCAATTTGACTCCTGTATGGCTTGTACATACCACACTAATTGATATTTTGCTGACCAAAATTGTGCGAAAATTGTAAAGTTATGGAATCAGTCTTGACACTTTCTGACTGTTCCTCGTACGCACATGATCATACATAGTTAAAATGAATAAAAAGTGCATGCAATTATTTATTGATATTGTTTGGGAAAGATCAAGGATCTTAAGATCAATGGAAAAAAATAAATAGATCCGAGCAAATTAGTATTCTCTTCAGGAAAAGGTAAATGATTTACGCGCGGATAAATTAAAAGATGCAACCTAATAGTCGGAGCAATCAAAGATGTGGTTACATCAGTCGCTTTTAATAAAATTAAAAAAAAAAATGAAAGTAGTTGCTAGAAGCTGAGTAAAAACAACTAGACCTTTGCTGTGTGGCGGCCGTAAAAGTCGCCCGACTCCAAAGCAGTAGTGTTATTACTTACTTTGGGACTTTAAAGCCCAATCTTTGTTGCTTTAAAGGAGAATACCGCTTAATCTGCTGCTAGGGGGCGTGAGAGATGTTGCGCATTATTACCTCTCATGAACAGATTCAATAAAACCGAGTCTGCTATTTTCTCTCTTGTTTGTGTTTGTTGCTTCCAATCCACTTTTCAGTATTTATTTGCTCCATACGCAATACATTGAATTGAATTGAACTGAACGTTGTTTAATGGCTCTACAAATTATAGGTTATTTAAAGCCTCCCCAGAGAAAGGGAAAGAATACATAGGAATCCTGTAACATGCTATACTCTTACTAACGAATAGATTCCTTTGGTCTATTTAAGTGCTCTGAGGATATACTCAGATACACGGAACCGCCTCAACGTTCCCATCCGACGGCCGACGGACCATGTCAAACTGAACTTATCGGTTATTGTTTAACCACTCATAGGATATGTTGTCTGTTTTTTAATTTAGTATTTTGGCTGTTACTTGTGATACCACAGGATTCATAACTGCCGCTCCCAACTAAATTCAATTTCGTTTATTTCGCTTTCGGGGCATAGTATTTTGTTAGATACTGGGACAATACGCCGCTGGACATGGGGGAAGCAAATATCTCTATGTCCACCACCATATGCATGTCATCTTCGGGATGGTTAAAATTATGTACTATTGATTTTAGGAATATTAAGTTCAACCCGGGGCTAGAGGGCGTGTGCGGTAGCTAGCATATTTCACTACCGTTCATGAACAGTCTCAATCAAACAGAGACTGCAATATTTCATATGTGTCGTGTTCGGCCGTTTCCAAAGGTCCACTCTCATATTCTTTTATCATTTTGCCCAAGAACACACCGAAGAAACTCAATCTCAATTATAATATGTGGAGCGCTGTGGTCTAGTGGTAGAGCGTTGGACCCATGTCCCAAAAGTCGTGGGTCCGATTCCCGTCATTGCCATATGCGTTGAGTCTCTGAGCAAGACACTTTATCTGCATTGCTTAGTACTGGTTCTACCTAGGAAGACATCGAGAGTGATTCAAATAAGTTCATAGAGCTTTCGTTACAATCGATGTAAAATAAATAAGTTTAAACTAATTATAATAAGAAAAGATCAATGATTTCGGACAAACATTACATTAATTACATGGTATGTACACACATGTACATATATATTATGTCGGATATCATATTGCGAGGTTGAGGACTTTAATATTCGTAATATTTGTATAACTTAAAAGCTACTCCAGCACGGCTACCGTTACCATAAACTTCGAAAAACATATGCAAAGTGTTGTTATCCTAAATATCGTAACCCTGAATTACTATTAAAATATAAAAGCTTATGTTTAGTGGTTGACCCATTTACAGTTCGCCACTATGCTTTCCCCTTTGATTGTGAGATGATCGGACAGATTGTGGACCCTATGATGAAGTCTATCTAAATCCTTATAGGAAAACTTACTTTGAGGCTTTCTAGGCTTCTGTATTATTTTATATTATACATGATCATTTATGTGTTTTACTTATATTTCCTATTAATGCTGCCTTGCTTGTTAATGATTATAACCTTGGGGTGATATCTTTATTTACACTATCCTGTTTATTGGGATGACAATAGGGCAAGAGTGAGGTTTGGTGCACCTTAGAACCTGGTTTAAACACCTAGCGGCTAGTTTTGTGAGACTGACGTTCAATCGTTATCCCTATCAACACTACTGACGCATCCATTGCGTAGTTATTGCTTTTAATAAAAACAGCAACACTTATTTCAACTTGATAACTCTCAGATTGTTATTAATTATACAAACAATTGTTTGCATTCCTATCATTTCACAGTCATTTTATTTACTTATCGGCAACTTTTTTACGCTAGCGTAAAACCTTACTAAGTCTTGTATTCATATGATACAAGCTTGTACATTATCATTTTTTTGTTATACTTATGCTGCCTTTTGATGCTGCCTAATGTGTTAGATGATATAGCATGACGGGGATATATTTTTTATACTATTCCATTTTATTGGAATGACAATAGGGAAAGAGTATTATTTAGGGAGGTAGATGCATGAACCCTCGTCATAAGGGTTTTTTGGTCGTGCCCTAGATCGGTATTCTCTTTGTTGGCTACAACTGATGTGGTTGTTCAGTACAATTCTGGACACATCCAGAGGTTTTTCTAATTATGTTTCATATATTTTTACAACAAAATTTAAGTGTATTGTTTGCTTATTTCTCTGGACTTTATTGTTAGGGATTTCCTTTTGATGGGATGTATTTTTACACTCTTTTGTCAATTGGGTGTTGAAGACAGGATAACAGCGAGGTTGTGTACACATAACATCGATGTAATCTAACCTGTAGGCCTTATTGCCTACTGACCTACAGACAGTTCCAAGTCGGTAACTCTATATTCACCCCTCTTTATGTTACGTATTGTCATTTTCATTGACATTATATATAATTATGTCGGTTTAAGGTGCAGTGCAGACCTACGGTACCATTGCGTTTGATTGCTGTGGTTTCTATAGGACCATTTGTCTCATGTTTGGTGCTCTGTATACGCTGGTTTAAAAACCCCAGCAGATAGTTTTCCACTTACCTTTTTAGTGCGGTACACATTGTCAACTCTTTAATTTTTGTGGTGTCGCATATTTTGATTATATTTTTCCTTGTAATGATTGTTTGTTTTAAATGAATAATTTTGGTTGACTTTGTCCTTTGAATTCTACATATCCAGTTTGCCTTGCTATTGTTTTGCGTTGTATAAATTAAATGTAAATAGGTTTTACAAATAAGTATAAAAGTCGAACAGGATTTGCAGCTTTCACATAACACAGTAAACCCCAAAACACGCAAAACGACAAACATGTATGGCAATGTTAATAAGGAATAAAGGCACATGACGTCACAAACACATAAAGGGAACATCCAGATTGTTATACCTTTCCTGCTTTAAATTTCAAATGTCTAAAAGTATAATCTGTGTTTATTTTCAACATGTAATCCATTTACCTGACTTTAAAAGGTCCTTGAATGCTGCTTTTCTCGTTGATTTTTATATCTATATTTAAAAACCTTCAACCTCCTTGTAATGACAGTTATAGTTTTACACATATTCTAATTTTAAGTAATTGTAGTTTAAAATTTAATCTTCTTGGATGGAAAAAACATAATTTTGAAACCTCCGACTGCTTATTTGAGATTTATTTTTCTGTAGCTCCTGACATCTATTTTTCAAATATATAATATTAACTGCTGCTTTGTTTTGTTTTACGTGTAAATTAGTTGTTTTTTATAATTATTAAAAAAATCAGCGATAGTTTTGTTCTTCTTTTTACCCCAAAATTTCAAAATGTATAACTTTTATTTTTTCCCCAATACTTTCGACATGAACATGTATATAATAGACAAATCTGAGAATTTTCAGCTCCCGTATATTGAAATGAGAATTATATGTTAATAACTATTTCCGCTTACAGCAATTTTGGTTGGAATTTGCAAGTTCTGTCGCCATCCAACAACCATAAAAAAGGTATTTCCTAATCTCTGATACTTAGGGATCTTTCCTCTACTAATAACGACTTTAAATTAAAGAAAATACTAGAATTACATACGTTTTGTTTTAAATAAAAATTAACTTCATAATTATTAAACACTCAGTGATGAGTATCCTTTGTTTTAGTTAATTTTGTTCCTATACATTGCTGATATTTTAATAGTTATGAAAATTAAATTGTTTTAGATGAACGCAGTATCTTATAGAGACAAATACCATTAACCAGCACACGATATAAATCGTAAATCGTATGTGTAATTTCATGTTCACAAGCAATGGAAAATGCGGATATTACTAAATTAGTTGTTGCTTTCGAATATCTCTTAAATTTACTACTAATGTAAACTTGTTGTATCTATTTAGCTAAGTGAAAATGAGAATAGAGTAACCTATGCTGATCGTTAGAAAACAAAACGAGTGGTGGTAAATGCATGGTGAAGACGAAATGATGTACACAGTCTTCTATGTCTCATACGGAAATGAACATTAACTCTCACTGAAACAAAACACTATCCATACCGAATCTACAACTGTTATATGTGTAAGTGGCTTATATGTCCAAATCACGGAGACATAAAAGTCACTGATAGGCCACTTTATGTGAAGCCGATATTGAAGTAGCCAGTTATATGACAGTGCCAATTTCCTCATCATGCAGAAATACGTTGAGTCAATCTGACCTATAAGCAGACACTTCCTTAGGTCAGTGGGAGGACATTTTAACGGAAATACCTCATTTTGAGAACAGGATTTGAATTTAGTCAGAAACATTCTCAATTGGGATAGAAGTTGCATTTATACTGTAAAATGTTAAGGTCAAAAGGCTTAAAGGAATAAACATAAAATACTGCGAGACATACATATTCATTTTGTGAGTTGATTAAATGATTTATTTGAAAGACTTTTTATCATTTTGAAATGTGGAAAGGATTTGGTTCTTATTGTAAATATATTGAAAAGTAAAACCAAAACTCTGCTTAAAGGATACTGTCAACAGAAGACATATAGTATGGGATTATTGGCTGGTAAATATAGATATAAAAATCGAACAGGAAAAGCAGCATTCTTATTTCTATATTTACCTGTTATACTTTTACAAAAACAAATCTCCTTTAGGCTCCACTGATCATATTAACTAGGTTTATGTAGTTAATTTATCAGTTGGTATAAAGACATACATATGTTAAATGGTTAGAAAGAGCGAACAGCATGTCTGTGGGATTAACTAGTCTATCTCCTATTTATTTGATATTAAACATGTCAATTAAATAACATTGTCATACTGCAAAGAAAATTCTCAGGATTTCATTGGTCAATGCGCCGTAGACATGAGCCCATGTCTACGTCTCGAGACGTGAACATAGGACGAATTCCCCGTAGGTACCCCATTACTCCAATACACGAAAACAAAATGGCGACGATAACGTTGCCGATTCGTTTTGGAAACCGCCGATTGTTTCCTTCCTATCGCTTTTCTGCGCTTTCCACTGTGTGTAAAAGTCTGAAATAATCGTAAGTGTATTTTTTTGGCAACTTTACAGATAATAAAACATTAACATAGTGACAAAATACGTTTTTTTTATTAAACAAATCCGCCAAATTTAAAGACTTTATAGCGATGACGTCACGAAAGTAAACAACGTCTAGTTAGAGGCACGTTACGGGGAAATTGGCGCAATAAAAATGAAATCGTGTTTTGGCTGTTTTTTTCTTAAATAATTGGTTACAACTTTGAAGTATGACAAATTCGTTATTAGGATTCTTGGCAGGGAACATGGGCGCACATTCCCTGTCTGGAAATATATATTCCACCTCGCCTAACGGCTCGGGTGAATATAATTTCCAGGCAGGGAATGTGACCCCATGTCCCCTGTCAAGAATCCTAATAACTTATATTGTTGGGTCCATATGATTTATTCGCAGACGGGGCTTAATCTGTCTATCCTCAAAAGTATGTTAAAGAATCAGGAAAATACATTCAGTTATATATATTCTTGACTTTTATTACTTATTCATAATTGAATATTTTCGGAGTGACAGAAAAACAAAAAGAGAAATAGAACAGAAAAAGCCAACAAGAAGACATTGGAAAACCAACTGCCTCCACAGGACTGCTATATTGGTGTTGTGTTTCATTTATATCAACTGATAATATACTAATACATTAAAATTATTAAGCTTTCTTTTATGTTATGACGTTTCATTTTACCCATTGTTATCATTGTTTTGGCTTCAATTTGACCGACTAGTGGATATATGTCACTTATACGTGACATATATGTCACTTATAAGTGACATATATATACATATATATATGTAGTGAAATATATATACATGCCACTTATACGTTCACATTTAGACATATAAGTCACTTATAAGTCGCATATAAGTCACTTATAAGTGACAGAGTACTTGGCAAGTGACTTATAAGTGAGTTATATGACTTACATCTCATTTGCATTTAAAATCAGTATAAGTTACTTATATGTTAATGGCCTACGTCAAGTAAAAGCGACTTATATGTCACTTATAACTCAAATATATAAGTGACTTATATCTATTTTCTGTAAGGGTAAATAGTAATGTAAGAAAAAAACATTTGTATAGACACACATCACACAGTTGTTGTGGCTGTATTCTTCCGGTGTTTAACGATGGCAACCAAAGTGCAATGAAAACGTAGAAGTGCCTTTTGGATCTATAAAACAAAAAAAGCGAAAGCATAAATTTTATTGGTAGACAATTCATGGACGCTTTTTTAATCAAAATCAAATGGTAAACACGGATTCTGATCACTCAGCTGGGCCTTGTAGAAGTTTTATATACCTGTCAAAACCCTAAAATCTCTGAGAATAAACAGGTGTGTATTAACTGGTTCAGACACATATTTACTGAGTTTGCTTATGTCTGCCACTGAAAAATCGACAATCATCATCCCGTTCACCACTGCTTTATATTTCAAATCTACTGCTGCATTTTATACATCTTCAGCCAAATTAGGCCATACGTCAGAATCATCTTTTCTTGCTTAAACCACCTCTAAATAATAATCATTAATATACTGAACAGAAAAAAGAAACACATAATGGGCATTTCCGCTATATATTGTATGTTTAATATGCTACTGCTAATCGATTGGTTCAGGGAGACACTAGACCTGTCCTTTTGGAAAGAAGGTCTAAACAGCACCGAACACACCAATGGTTACCCCTTGAAAGTTTTATTATCGACAGAATGCTCATTCGGCTCAAGCAGGTGAGCAAACTTGAGCTTTAAACGTTGCAATCTCTTAACATTAAACACGCGAAACTTCAACATTTATGAATTTCGTGTAACAAAGTATATTTTGATTAAAAGGTCTACTACCTTTCTGTAATTAGTTGTAGCCCCTTTTTGTAAAATCTGGAATATTAAGTGGAATTAGGTGTATATAATAGTGTAGTATTGTTACGTGCTGGTAGCGTTTAACGTTTAAATAAAATGGACTCCGAGGAAAATTAACTTATTTGGACATCCTATTGATTATCTAACTCTTGAAAACTAAGGGATAAACAACAAAGTATCAAATCAGAATTAAATTTCACTTTTTTTATTTATATCTTAGTATGAAAACATATAACATAGAATTATCAGTAATATATAACAAATAACAACTTTCCTTAATAATTAAATAAATAATAATACTCTGTTTGACTAGAAATACTCTAAGTAATTAATCCCTAACAATATGCTGATAAATATTATAATCTCTATATTAAATATTTATGTCAATTCAAAACCTTCTAAAAGTAAATCGTTTTAAATTCTAAGTTTACTATTGAATGTATTTATCAACGTTACTATAATCGAATTTTAAATGCAAAAATAAAGTCTAAGTTCAACCTAACACACGATGTGTTACCTTAAGAAGGAAATTCAGAGTCCTAGATCTGCAGGCGATCTAGCTATTTATACTGCACAAATAAAACTGTGCGGTGCGTGCACTGTGCACTAACAACGCTAAAACGCGCAACGTCAAATGTGCGCTTTCCTGTGCGCTAAACGCGCATACAAATAAGCGCGGTTTGATACTCGCCTATTTCAAACATGAATTAAAACACTTTTATGAATAAAAGTAGCGTAAGTAAAGTTTCATACACATAGAATAATGATTAAATAACCTGACTCTTACATGTAAAACAAAAAATATTCTCCTTGGAATAAACTAGTTTCGTGAATCAAAAGATCGAATTCACAGATTTGAATTCGCCGCACAAATAGTTGTTATGGTAAACAATCCCATCATGCAACGTAATTCCGGATCCAATATGGTTGCCGGAAAGATTCATTTGTAAATGTAAACAAGCTTGCTACTTTGAATTTAAGTGATAACAGCGATAAACCATGGTAACCTGATATGATAATCGTAAGTTAATCCTTAAGTTAAGTTAATATAATGAATATGCGTATAATGAATACAATGAATACACAATTAAACTGCGATAATACGCGTAACGCTAAAGTGAAAGTAGAGTGAAACATCGGGGCATTACACTACCCCCCTCTAAATGTGTTAAAGGTCCTCATAACACTCTTAAACAGTCAATATGTTTCACAACACAGCGTATATTTAATCTATACATAAACGTCTTTCAATCATACGACGTATGTCGTATAATTCATGAATAATCTTGAAACACAAGTTATAATAAGATATATACTGTCAATGTTCTTCAGTGTAAACCACTGGCACGAATAACATTAATTCCGCAAAGTTAAATAGTGTCCATCACTCTTTTTAAGTATGGTTGAAGACCTTCTCAGTTGTTCATAAGATAATTTGTCGAATCAAATGTAGATGTTGAATAGTTCAAACGTAGAATTCACAGTTTACACTATATGTATTCGAAATCGGCTATTATGAGTCACTTGTAAGTAATATTATCATTAGTAGAATTGAGAATCCTATCGACTTTAAATTAACACTTTTATTAATTTATGCACTATTAGTATATATGTATGAGATTCAGTGGCGTCGCCATCTGTTTTCTTTGTTCCTGCCGGGCGGAGTGGCCTTCTCTCTTCCCTCTTCTTTTTTGGGTCCTCAGTCCTACCGTCTTCCGACTTTCTCTTCATTACCTCGACTAACTGAAGCAGCGTATCCCGCATCTCAATCGTGGCTCTATCTTGCCGCCTAACCGCTCTGATATGTTCTTCCAATTTACTTGTAATGGTAGCCGTGGAATTGTCTATTGCAGCTTTTATAGAATGTCAAGGACTCTACGTGAGCTTCGAGCTCTTCTCGTCTCGTGCACTTGAATAGGCACAACGTGAAGTGAAACGGCACTTCATCGGGTACCACGTGGTGTTTAAGGATGTGTGCTACCATTCTGTACTTCGCCTCTATGTAGGTGCGATTGAAGCGATGCAGGCACTTCAAGCATTGATAGGCCCTACGCCTCCTGTCTACAGGTATGTTAACAGTAGTTGAAGTCATCCTGAAGTGTAAGAATATGACAAATTTTAAACACACGTCGGATCTGACTTAGGTAACTAAGTACGCTATCCCATGTCGAACCTAAATCACAAGCTGAAAGCATAGATAAAATGATGTAATATCCAGCACATCTGGAATGGTGTCGTTCTTGCAGGATTACCTGAATTTCCAAAAGTGGTGAAGTTCAATCACATATGCATATATAAGCTTCAACATTCTCCTGGACCAAATGGTGCGTCGTATCTATTATCTTACTGAAAGGCAATAATAATAATTAAAACAACAAGGCTCCTATGTAGGTGATCACCATCTGGCAGGCTATAGTAGAAGACTTTGGCTGCACAAAATCACGTTTTGCCTCGATCACTGTGGTATTCTATTGTGGAATAATATCTATAATTTTAATAGAAAAACGAATGATGTATAATCGACATCTCTTGTAGAGTAGACTGCTGTACGACATCACCTGTTCACTCAATCGCTGTGGTGCTCCAAATGCAGAAAATTTTCTATAAATAAAAAAAAAACAGTTGTCGACATATCCCTATAGAGTAGACAAAAACATATAATTAATATTGTTTATTAACTTATTTTTTATAAACCAGGGTATCGCTCAATAAACAAAGCATCGCTATCGTATTTGTGTTGTTTAATCAATATTTATTTCCACAAAAAACGTATCGTGTCTACCAATAGAAGGTGAACCGCTTATATCAGCATGCAACATCCTCTAAAGTTGGTTGAATCGTATAAACAACCGCGGTTAGATTTCTAGTAGATGTAACCTTGAAATCTAAACTGTTTACTCGGTTTAGACTGTCTTAGACTTTTTTATTAGCACCATTCCAGATGTTCAATTATGTCGTCAGTTCTATACTATCAACATTGGGTTTCACATACTGGCGGAATTTCTCGTTCCTTTGCATACCCTGATGACCTTCAGTGATCTTTCTGTCGTCCGCATGGCTACTCCCATTTACAGACCCTCTCTTCTTCTCTCAGCTCCCTGATGAATTACTTATTACTTGTCTTTCTCTTCCACCCGGTGTATTTCTCATGCGCCACGCTGGTCGGATACTCTTCATTCTGACACTATCGCTCAATAATCTCCCTAATAGTACTGCTGGCTCTTCATTTTGCACTTATAATCTTGGTGACTTTGAAACATCGTTGACTTTTCACACCTGCTAGATTATTCCAAATCCGCTGAACAACACACAACACTATCCTCTAAGTGGTGTTTCACAAATGTATTATAATGAAGTTTGAACACAATACAGTTTCTTCAAATATGTCCGTATGTATTCACAATTCCTTCAATAACTCTTAACATTATAATTCAAATTGTATTCCAAGAAAAAACAAAAACAAATAACAAGAAAAACATTACTTCATGTAGTCAAATGTGACTTATTCCTTAAGAATAAGTTTGAATAAACATGTGTGTGTTGTCCGTTTCCCTATATCTACGACTTGCCCTGTTCTGGCTGGTCGTTTGCCTTCTTCTTAACTTTTTTTATTGCAAGGGTTATCCACTTTGGTGGAGTCATCCCCTCATAAGGCTTCAACTTGTTGTGGTGTAGGAGTATTTGGCCTCCTTGTTTATCTAATTGGATGATGAAGTTCATGGGTGACAGTCTCTCTATCACCAGGTAGGTACCTCCATACACCTTTTGTAGCTTTGGTGTGATTCCCACTTTCCTACTCTCGGAAAGACACCACACTACATCTTCGACCTTGTAATCGTTTAACGATATTTTGGTATCATAAATTTCCTTGCTGCGCTTTGCAGACGCTGACAAATGTATTCTGGCTACTTTGTGTGCATGTTGCATCCTCGACCTCAGCATATCTACATAGTCGCCGTATGATGTAACTTGGTCTTGCCCATTGGTTGTAGAACTACTGAAGACAAGCTCAGATGGCAGTCTAACTTCTCTACCCATGGTCAGGAGGTTCGGCGTGAGACCAGTCGATTCATTTGGAGTAGCTATGTATGCTCCAGCAAGGCAGCCAAGGTTCAAATCCCATTGTTCTTGTTCTCCGCACAAGTACGCTTTCGTCATTCTGAGAAGTTCGGGTTGAACCGCTCCGACTGACCGTTGCATCTTGGGTTCCGGGGACTTGTTCTTGTTTTCCTGACTTCGAACATTAGGCAGAGTTCCCGAAAGATCTTGCTCTCGTAGTTCTCTCCTTGGTCATTATGGATGGCTAGGGACACCCCCATCGATATATGAAGTCATTTAATATTCTCTGTGCACACACTTCTCCTGTTTGGTCCGGAACTGGAAGAACCTCAACATATTTACTGAGTGATCTGTGAGTAGAAGAATATATCTACTACCCTAGGAGTTATGGGTAAAGGTCCTAGATAGTCTGTTGCGACCATATCCATGGTGCTCTTGTTTTGATGGTTCCCATTGGTGCTCTTGGTTCTTCCATGGGTTTCTTATTTGCAGCACAAACATCACACCTGTTTATGTGAAATGACAAATCATTTTACATTGAATACCAATAGCACCGCTGGAGAAGTTTTTCATAAGTATTTTTGCACCCGAGGGCAATCGCAATCTTTTGGATTCTCACATCTTGAGAGGGCGTCACAGTGTCCTTGTTTACTGCCTGGTCTATATTCAATTGCGAAATCATATTGTGCCAGTATTGCAATCCATCTAGTGGTTTTCCTTCTCGGTTCTTTTAACCGGAAGAGCCACATTAATGCTTAGGATAAGACGCGCTCTCTTCCAGGTTGTATTTATTGAAGAACTCCACCGATACCTACATCACATGCATCAACATCGAGTATGAATTGACCTCCATCGTGGATTGGGTAACCCATCACTTCTGGACTAACTAAGGCGGCTTTTGTGTCATCAAATGTTTTTTGACAGGATGTGCTCCACTGGAATTCTCTACCTTTCTTTGTGAGTTCGATCATCGGACGTACCATTTTCGCGAAGTTTTCCACAAACTTCCTATAGTATGACCCCATAGCCACAAACTGTTTAACTTGTTTTACATTTGTAGGTACATACCTTTCCATTATCTTGGCGATGTTCAATGGGTTTGACTAGACACTACGTGACTTAGATAAAAGGCTCTGGGTATTGTTTAACCACTCATAGGATATGTTGTCTGCTTTTTATACGCAGGCTTCATAACCGCTGCTCCCAACTAAATTCCATTATGTTTATTTCGCTCTTCGGGGCATTTCATTTTATTAGATACTGGGACCATACGCCGTACGACATGGGGAAGACGTCAACTCCATGTCCACATCCATATGCATGCCATCTTCGGGATGGTTAAAATTTTGTGCTGTTGATTTTATGAATATTGAGTTCTGCTCAACCCGGGGCTAGAGGGCGTGAGCGGTAGCTATCATATTTCACTACCGCTCATGAACAGTCTCAATCAAACCGAGACTGCAATATTTCGTATGTGTCGTGCTCGGCCGTTTCCAAAGGTCCATTATCATACTGTTATCTTTTAGGAATGTCATTTCTTCTTGAAGAATTTCGCATTTATCTGGTCGTAACTTAAGACCAATCTTCTCAATTCTTTCTAAAACTTCCTGTACTCGGTCGATATGTTGATCGAAGTCTTATGATATCGTCAATATAAATTAAGCAAGTTTCCCATTGCAGCTCTTGGAGTGCAAGTTCCATTGTACGTTGAAAGGTACTCCCAGAGTTGTTGAGTCCGAATGGCATCCTGACCATCTCGTAAAGACCATATTTGCAAACAAATGCACTCTTAGGTATATCTTCAGTTTTAAGTGGAATTTGAAAATATCCACTGGTCAAGTCGAATGTGCTAAACAAGTTAGCTCCTGCAACTGTGTCGAGACAATCTTGTATCCTAGGCAAATGATAACCATCTGGTTTGACTAGACTAAAGCATTAAGTCTACGGTAGTGTACGCTGGGTCTAACTGCTCCTGACTTTTTCTTTACCAGTACAATTGGACTTGCCCATGGCGAGGTACTTTTCCTTATCACACCTTTTGCTAGATCCTCTATCGCCTTTTTCTCTTCGTCGGCAAAGGCTAAAGGAACACGCCTCGGTGCTTGTTTAATTGGACGCGCATCTCCGGTCCTAATCTCATGTTCTGAAAGGTTTGTAAGACCTATGTCCCACTCGTGTTTCGTGAAACTGTCTTGAAATATATTTAATACACTGGCCACTTTGTCTCTTTCTTGTTGAGATCTTCCTTTGATGGACCGTTAAAATAAAGTGGTGAGATGTTCGGGGACGGTCGGTGTTTCATTTATTGATGACGTCAACCCTGTTGTTTCATTCATATTACCAAATTGTACTCTTTGCACAGCGCTATTGTTGGTGTCATCTATTTCATTTTCTTGAGCGATTAATACCCCTTGAATGTTGTTGATTGCTTCTGCCTGCCCTACAATCGCATCCTGCTTTATCAAAACTGAAGTAGGAAATGGATTCAAAACTCTCACTTTACTTGTTGCGCCACTATTTATATCAACTATCGCATTCGCCATTTGTAGAGGGTATTGCTGACGAAAATGTTCTGTTGGTTCTATGATGTAATTATGATCTCACTCCAATCGTCATATCGATTATTGCTTCACATTGAGGAGGAATGAAAAAGTTGTCTGCAGCGACTACTTTTCGAATTCTGTTTTTGATACCAACTTGAATAAGAGGTATTTCATGCTCGTCTTACAATAATACTCCTTTCTGAGCAAAATATCGCCAGGTCCATTTCTATCATTCTGAAGAACGTCTACCCCAAGTAGAGCTTCATAGTTGATATCGGCCACGAAATTAACTTGTTTGATGGTCATTGATCCAAGTGTACATGTAATATCAAATTCTGCTTTGCCGTATTCTTTAAGTGGTGTCCCTCTTGCACCTACCAATTTTGCTGATTTCATCCAAGTTGGTCGCTTATCTTCATCAAGCTGATCATATAATTTCTTTGACAAAACAGTCTTTGATGCTCCACTGTCTGCTGTAAAAAGAGTTGGATGACCTAGTATGAAACCTTTCACGTATACTCCATCAGCCAATGTTTTACTTTTCTTCACCGATTTTAAGGTTTCACATTTATTTTGACCTGTCTTATTAAAGTGGGCCTCCCTTTGGTCTCGAGGGCTGGCCCGATCTAGTTTAAATGATTCCCGTTAGGATTTGATGTCTAGACATTTGCTGGTCGATAACATGTCCTGTTGTTTGTGGGTAATTTCTACCCATTGGTGGTTGATGACCGTTATTAGTGCATAATGTCCCTTTTCTTGGCAATTATAACAGGTAACATCTCTAGGGTAGTATTTCTTTTGCCTTTGTTTCCGTTGAAAATCAGGCTTTTGCTCCCTCTGTTGACTTATTAGCGATAACTCATCAATTTTTGCCAAAAGCTGTTTGAGGAGTTGATTATTCTCTGACTCTGTGCTCGGCGGGACCTCTGGCTTTTCGTTTGTAGAATTCTTCGGAGCAGAGTTTTTCGGTTTCTGATGAACTTCTATCTTCGTAGGTATTCTATATGCATGTTCCATCTCTTCTGTCTCTTCGTCTTCAGAGCTATATTTATCACCGTTCAGTTGGTCTGTTGTCCTTCTGGCATATCTTTTTGCTTTCTCTCTGCGTAATGGTCGATAGAACTATGACATCTAGTCTGTATAAAGTTGACCACATGATACACAGCATCATCAATGTTGTCTGGCTCTTTATGGTATTCTACCTCAAATCGAGCCTCTTCATCATGCAGTCCATCCAGAAATCGTCTTACAAGATCTTCTTGCCTCGTTCTGCTATCTCTTGTCTTATGAGCCTTGGCGTACAGTCGCTTTAAGTCGGCTGCAAAATCTTCTACATTCTCGCCTGTTTGCTGTACTCTTCGAGCAGACTTGGCTGCAAACGTCTTTGATGTTTCGACCTTTCTATATCTGCTGTTCAGTTCGTTGACTAATTCTGAGTAATTTGACCTCACCGTTTGTGGGAGTTGAGTATACACAAACTCTCCTCCAATACATTGGATTTGCGGTAAGAGTTGATCTAATTTGGTTTCTTCGTCCCAATTTTGCCTAGTTGCTATGGCTTCGAATCGGTTAATCCAGACTTTTCAACTATCTTTGCTGTCGAAGACTGGGAGCTTAACATGACGATTGTCTACCGGCCTCCGATCTCGGTAAGTCATTCTGTTGTCGTTCATATGTCTTGGCCTAGCATAATCTCTAGATGTCTGTTCATAATGAGATGGGTATCTAGATGGTTGGTAGTCCCCATTATCATAATCATAACTAGAGGGTCGGAATGCATCTGAGGGCGTCCGTGGCCGAGTGATTAACGTCTCTGACTTGAAATCACTTGCCCCTCACCGCTGTAGGTTCGATCCCTCAGGGACCTAGGAATCTTTATGTGAGGAAGCCATCCAGCTGGCTTGCGGAACGTCGGTTGTTCTACCCAGGTGCCCGCCCGTGCACGAAAATTGCCCGGAGGGGCACCTGGGGTCTTCCTCCACCAATGGATGCTGGAAAGTCGCCATATGACCTTAGCTGTTGGTGCGACTATAAAATCCAATTCAATCAATCAATCAATTGGAATGCATCTGGAGTACAAGAAGGGTGATTTAAGTGCTCGCGGTTACCCCTACCATGCAACATTTCTGCGCGCCTTTCTTTATTGTATCCATGTGAGATGTTGCTCATGTTATAATTGTCTGTGTGTGAACGATCCCGAACACTGTTAGTATCAAACGTAACATGTTGTCTGGATTGTTGCAAAGTCTCGTCTCTCGAATCTGTTCGAGGCACTTTAGCTCTCGTTGTAGCTATCATACTTGTAGCTGGAGGATGTAACCCATCTCCTTGCTGAGTAGAAGTCAAGCACTGGTGATTCCGAGTAGAACCCATGTTGCTTTTCAAGTCATGTAATGCTAATACAACATTATTCAAAATGTGAATAAGCTGATTCTGTTCGGAATCTTGTTGACCTCTACTTATAGGTTGACTATACATGTCTGCCGAACTAGTGGATAATAGCTGTATACTATTACTAGGTTCACTAAGGAAGCAATGATCAGACTCGTTGACAGACCTTTCTTCAGACTGTAGTACGATCTTCTTATTGGAAAGTGTTCATGTTGATAATCATGAAGAAATTCATTCTGCCTCACATCAGTTGAAGTTCTGACCTCATTACCATCGTTACAATGTGGCACCCTATGTGGAAACTCATCTACGATGATCATAGATGATGTTGACTCGCCTTCAATGTCATTTCCACCTGAGGTTGCTTCTTCGCAGTTGCCTGCTTCTGACATTTCGTCGCATTCTTCGATTGATGGCTGTCTATCAGATTGTAACTGTTTTCGACCCATGTTGATGTCACAAGCACAAAATAAAACGTAGATGATCGAATCGCTTGATCTGTTTCGAAAATTAACAAATCCCACCGCTGCCACCAAAAATGTTACATTCTGGTAGCGTTTAACGTTTAAATAAAATGGACTCCGAGGAAAATTAACTTATTTGGACATCCTATTGATAAACTAACTCTTGAAAACTAAGAGGTAAACAACAAAGTATCAAATCAGAAGTAAGTTTCCCTCTCTTTATGTATATCCTAGTAGGAAAACATATAACATAGAAGTATCAGTAATATATAACAAATAACAACTTTCCTTAATAATTAAATAAATAATAATAATCTCTTTGACTAGAAATACTCTAAGTCATTAATCCCTATTATTATGCTGATAAATATTATAATCTCTATATTAAATATTTATGTCAATTCAAAACCTTCTAAAAGTAAATCGTTTTAAATTCTAAATTTACTATTGAATGTATTTATTAAAGTTACTATAATCGAATTTTAAATGCAAAAATAAAGTCTAAGTTCAACCTAACACACAATGTGTTACCTTAAAGGGGCACACGGCAATCTTTATTTTTTAAAAATTCACGGCGTCCCGCTAGTTTTTCCGCATAACTTGCATTTGTTCAATCATTAATATTAATTATAAGAATAGTATTAAGCAATTTGTTTTTGCATATTATTAATTTTTGATATTATTGCACCAATAATATATCAAAACGTATAGTATAATAAGACGTAATAGTGAATACTTAACATTTTATTTATTTAAATGTAATCAGGGTAAAAGTAAAATGATACTGGATATATAAATTGAGACAGACATTTCAAACACTTCATGATTGCCGTGAGTCCCTTTAAGAAGAAAATTCGGAGTCATAGATCTGCAGACGATCAAGCTATTTATACTGCACAAATAAAACTGTGCGGTGCACTGTGAACTAACAACGCTAAAACGCGCAACGTCAAATGTGCGCTTTCCTGTGCGCTAAACGCGCATACAAATAAGTGCGGTTTGATACTCGCCTATTTCAAACATGGATTAAAATACTTGTTTGAATTAAAGTAGCGTAAGAAAAGTTTCATACACATAGAATAATGATTAAATAACCTGACTCTTACATTTAAAACAAATATTCTCCTTGGAATAAGATAGTTTCGTGAATCAAAAGATCAAATTCACAGATTTGAATTCGCCGCACAAATAGTTGCTATGGTAAACAATCCCATCATGCAACGTAATTTCGGATCCAATATGGTTGCCGGAAAGTGTAAACAAGCTTGCTGCTCTGAATTTACGTGATAACAGCGATAAAACATGGTAACCTGATATGATAATCGTAAGTTAATCCCTAAGTTAAGTTAATATGATGAATATGCGTATAATGAACACAATGGATATACAATTAAACTGCGATAATATGCGTAATGCTAAAGTGAAAGTAGAATGGAACATTGGGGCATTACAGTATAGGCAATTTTTGGATTATATTTTTCTTTTTCCTTTAAGTATATATGTTATTGAAGATGAGCTCTTACTAGATATAGTTAGTACACTTATTTTTTGTTTTACTTTAA
This sequence comes from Cyrtodaria siliqua, assembly GCA_037043455.1. Lineage (NCBI taxonomy): Eukaryota > Metazoa > Mollusca > Bivalvia > Adapedonta > Hiatellidae > Cyrtodaria > Cyrtodaria siliqua. Next base: position 92,405 of record JAWPHD010006435.1, read on the forward strand.
AAAAGGTTTTAACATCTAAGTGTTACGTTAGCTTCTCTCGAATTATATAATAAATCTATATTTTATCGGACTACGGACAAGAGTATATTGTATCCAAAATTCACTAAGGATTATGGTCGAGACATCAGTCCAATTTATTTTACACTTGACTTGCATTTAAATTGATAATATAAAGTCGAACTATGTAATCAAACGGTTCAATCAGCTCACCTTGATGTTTTGCGTCTTTTCGTTATTATTAGTTGGCATTGCAACGCTACTCTGTCAATATTTGGTTCTTTAACATTATGTTTTAAAATAAATCATTACGGATTGAAGATAAAGTAGGATCTGTAAAATTCAGTTTAAAATTTTGATGTAACCGTGTTTAGGAGATGAATTATATACTTTATCAAAAGCAGATTTAGCCTTTGTCCTCAAAAAAGAAGATACTTGCAGTGAGTTGAACTGCCAGATTTTTTTCGTTAGTCTGATTTGAACGTCAACAAATCAATTAAACGTACTACGTAGATGAATAGGTCTTCTATCAGCCAATACCATCAAAACCGAATAAGGAAGAGGAAGATAGTTTAACTTATTTGTACTTCATGCCTTACAAGGCCAGATAAAATCGTAGTAAACAACTTAAATGCATGCACGTGCACTGAAGTTAAATTTGTTTACCATAAACGAAATGTTTAAACATTCGAGTCTTGTAACAGTATTTGTATTTGGCCTGTAAAGTTATTAACCGGTTGTTTACCACTAACAAAGTTTAGACAAATACACCTGGGGACTTGCCAAGAACTTTGTGAAGCACTTATTTTCCTAATAGACAATATTTTCGTCAGATATGAAACTACCTTTTATAGACACTTTTTTGGTATCCCTAAGGGTACGAAGTGTGCACCTCTAGTTGCAGATTTGTTTTTGTTTTGATATTAAAGAGTTTTACTGTTGAGTCACAGACATATAATAAAAAGATAAGAAACTTTCTATCTGAACCAATGAATAGCCAACATATCACGTGGAACCTTAACTTCTATTTACTCTCTCATTTATTCATTGATTTTGATGAGAATTCATTCAAAAGATTCATAATGCATATCAAAATAAGATAATAACAATTCTGTTTCTTTTTAACATAAGACGTTGTATACAAAGCTCTTTAAAGATAACATTTTCATCATTTTTGCTTTTTCTCTTAGTTATCAACGGTTTGACATAATAAAAGTTCTGTTGAACTCTTTTTGTTTAAAATGTTAGATTAATTGAATTAGAATAATGAAAATGCTATCATTAGAAGGAGAATTCAATTTGAGACGTGTTTGGCATAAATAAAACCTATATCTTTAACACCCTTCAAGATACAAGTGTTTAAAGTTTGGCAACATTTTGTGATTTTTTCACACAGGCCAATGTGAAATTCAAGTAAATTTCACAGTGTCCAATCTGTTTATTATTAGGTCTGTGACTGAGTCTCCTTCACCAGCCAGATACTCACTCATATGTTACTGAAGCATTGAATGATACATCTCGGTATTTGGATGACATATTCAACATTGACAAACCTTTTTTCTGCTATGTGTAATAATATCTTTCCTCAAGAACTTCAACTCAACGAAGCTAATATTTCTGATACATTCGCTTTTTCTTCTCGATTTATATTTCCCTATTGGAAATAAATAAATAATAATAAAATGTTGATATTGTTAATTATCCCAACTTAGATTGGAACATTCCCCGAATAACGTCTTGTTGGGTTGATGTTTCTTAAATATTCGTTTTTCTAGAGCTTGTATTCGAGTAACCCTCCAATCATGAGTGTGATTTCTGGGACCAGTATACTATACTGCGTACCAGGTACCAGTCTACTTGGTACCGAATACACACTATTTAAAGTATTAGGTTGACCTAAAAATAAATTGGAAACCGATTACCGAAGGAGGGTTGCTGGAGTAGTATTTGAGTTAAGGATTTTTATATTCATAATGTTTGTATAACTAAAACGCTACTCCGTCAGGGCTAGCGTTACCACAAACGTCTGTGACAACGACTATCACAACGTGACTTCTGTGGTTGACTGTCCTCCTTGAATGCTACTTTCCCTGTCCGATCGTTTTATATTTCCTTTCTGTGGTGACATGATTAACAAAATTCGTCAGCTTTTGGTCATAATCACTTTCATAAATCTTTTTTAAGGTGGCGGTCTCTAGAAAATCGACGATGAGACGCCAGGTTAAGTCTCTTTAAAAATAATTCACTGCCTTTTGCTGTACCAATGTCCGCATGTGTCATAAAGCCCATGGCAATACCCCGTTAATCCCACTCATCAAAAGTGAATGGTTGGTTGAATAGTGTCAGCACATGTAAGGCTATATATGACGGTCGATTCTTTATTAGTGGAGGAGGCAGACCACCCACCTTTTCCTGGATAGAACCAGTACTATATATCTTCAACCAAGAATCGACACTTTCTCACTTAGAAATCAGTTCCTTACATGGTCCGAGTATTAACTTTCATAACCAATCCCACTCCTTCTCCATGAAGCCAAAACGGGGTTGGCTGTGGTATGAAATAAAACCTTAATTTCAGCTTTAAAAGTTTGCACATTGTAAAATTAAGCATATAATAGGTAATTTTTAAATTAAGGCGGGAATACTAATGTAAAGTGAAAACAAGAAATGAAGAAGTGCCTGTCACAACGGTTATTTTTGTGTTTGGAGTTAGTTATTAATAATTAGCAATTATAAATATTCTTCACTGAGAAATCCCAATATTTCACCAAGCGGAATGCAATAATTACTATTATTTAACGGAAAATATTGTATATAGCTCCCATTTGTCTGATTGGAACAATTATTTATAAAAATATTTATTCGTGGATATAACGCAGTTAAAATAATGTTCCATTCAATACATTAATAAAATACATTTTAAAGGCGACGAAAGACGGAAGATATCACACTGGTTTATATTAATAACTTCATTAAACACATTATTATTGAAACTAGAATATTTCATTTAACGTGTTCAGTACATTCACTGCGTAGGTAAATACTCGTTTTATAGCCATGTGTATTTATCTTTAAGATGGAATAGTGACAAAGCAATAACAATATATTGTTTTACTGTTACTATACTACAATAAAATGCAAGCATACAAATGATAATGTTACTAAACATTTGCATAAATAATACAAATTCAATATAGGAACAAAGATATATCACATACGATTCCAAAGAGAAAGCTTACCCGTTGTGAGGAACCATAAAGCAACCGTGGTTTTGTCTGAAACAAAATCGGGTACTCATTTACGTTCACTTTATAAACAAATTAATGATATTTATTTGTTGACAGTTCATTTAATAAAACAGCCTATGAGGCTTTAGCTGAGTACAGAAATAAAAGCTAAGGATAGATAACACAAACACTATGCTAACTTCTTTTTCCAGTTGGTTAATACCCTTTAATTTCGTAAAGCATTTAAACCCAGTTGCTGTATGTACGTAGACTCATATTTATTAGTGTGTTTCTCTATGGCATCTATTCTATTGTTTATGCTTACATGAAATCTTACATGTAACAACCACTTAAAACCGTAGTTTCCAAACTAGCTGATCATTGACTCCTGTATATGAACTGAGTCCCTAAAAAGTTTGTTTCTTTGTATTGCATTTTTATACCCAAGTTTTTGAACAAAAAATCGGCCCTTTTGTCCGTCCGTCCGTTACCACATATCCTCCTAAACCGCTGAACGGAATTCAACCAAACTTAGGGTATGGCTTCAACATATGATGACGGCGTGCAGGAGCAATTATTTTTGACTCCGCATCCAGAGCCCTCAGGGTGGGGTGGGGCGAGGGTGGTGTGTGGTTGGTTGGAGGGGGGTTGCGTCAAAAGGTCAAACACTAAAATATCATTTACAGTCATTTTTTCCATATTTTTGCACATAACCTGGTATATGCAATCGTCTATGAAAGAAAAGCAACATATCAAACGATTTAAGGTATTATACCACTAATTATTTTCCCTATAGACACCAATGTTAAAGTGTCACATATTAATGATTTGCTGCAAATTCGACTCAAGTATGGATAATGCAGCAGTGTAATGTTCATATAGAAAACTAATTTTCCACTTGAAAAATCACCAGAAAAGGTGGGGTCACAAGACATGTAAGAAAGTTCTTGTTTGTTTACTACACAGGTCAAGGGTACAGCTGTTTTCATTGATTGACTATTTTCATTGCTCACGAAGTATAAGCATGCATAGAGTCGAAATTTCGAAAATGTTCATCAGTGATCCAGTAAAACTTACTAATACGCTTCTTATACATACAATCACAAAATCGAATAGAAATGGGCAGTTTTCGCCTACTTATAATGCCCGTTTTCATCAAAAAAGGAGGGATTACTTTTTATTATAGGAACTACATTCGATACACCTCGGAGGCTTACATGTAATTAGTGGTGGTAAACCTTAAAACTCGGACGTCTGCCCAGGGTCCCATGGTGAGTGCGTGGGTTGGGGGTCATTTGTTTTTTGTAATTATGACTCAGATGGTATATTATGTTGACGGGGTTATACTGTACAATTCTTTCCCTCCTATGTCTCCGGTATGGCAAAGGGAAATGGGTGTCAAAGGGTCAGATACACAAAAAGTTCATTTACACTGTAATTTTTACTTATGTTTGCACATAACTTTGTATATGTTATCGTCTATGAAGGATAAAGAACATATCAAATGAATTATTATTTCAAACACGGACGTCTGCACAGGGGTGAGTTGGTGAGTGAAGGTGGGGTATTTTTTTAATTTTTTTTTTTAGGAAGGGACATCAAATACACTAATAATTCAATTACAGTGTCATTTTCCCATACTTTTGCACATTAATTGGTATAAATGGTCGTCTACAAAAGAGAATACGCAACATGTCAAGGGATTTATTATCAAAACTTGGACGTCTTCCCTGGCGTAGGGGGTGGAGGGGTGGGTGGTATACAGTATACTTCTCTGAAAATACAAAGCATATCAAACAATTTCATTATTCCACCTTAGAGGCGTTCCCAGATGGGGGGAATGGGGCTGGGTTTGTGTAGGTGTAAATGGGTTGGGATGGGCGGTGGGGAGAGGTAAATTGGGTCAAATATCTATTTTTCTTTCTCAATAAAATATAATGATTTTGGGAATATCAGTTTAATTTTCTCCAGGGTCACCACGGGACACTGGAATTGGGTTCAAAAGGTTGAATACACAAATAGCCTAAACATTTTATATAGTGTTATACATGTATACATAAAAACACAAAACAATTACATGTAATATGGATACATGGTTAAAGGGAATTGACCTGTGTGAAGAATAACGTGGGTATTTGCGATGGTGCGAATTAATATCATCTAAGGCAAAGCCACATAATACTACGTACTTACAAAGAAATATACATGTCAACATTTTAACTATATTAAATCAAAAACTGTATTACACACCAACTTCATTGAGCGTGCCTCATCATCCGACACAGAGTTGAATAACACCAGGCAATTTCCCATGAAACTGCATGTCTTCTGTAGCAAGCAAACAAATGGTCCCGCCCCTCACCCCCACCCCTATCCAATAAAAAAGGCTTGAAGTTGTCTTAACATGCTTAAAAAAAATCTGTACTGGAGAAATCCAAATATATATTCGTTTTATGTAGTTTGGTCAATCTTTCCGTAGGGTAGGTTTACAGGATCAAGTTAGCAAGAAATATGTGTTTTTTTCAGTTATCTTTGTACAGAGAGTGAATATAATTTAATTGAAAGGAATGTTTAAGTTCTTTTGTTTGTTTGGTGTTTAACGTCATTTTCCAGCACATTTTCGGCTATGTATGACGTATTCCTGGGTAAAACCAGTACTCTAAACCACTCACAAATCTTATTATGGCTCCCCCACACGAAGTGTGGTAGGGGAGCCATATTGTTTTTGTGCTTTCTGTCTGCGTGTCTGTAGGTCTGTGTCTCAAACGATGTCCGATCAATAACTAGAGAATGGTTGGACCTAGGGTCCTCAAACTTGGAAGGATGGTTGGTCATGACAAGTAGATGACCCCTATTGATTTTGGGGTCACTAGGTCAAAGGTCAATGTTGCGGTGACATTGACTATCCTGTCTGCGTGTCTGTAGGTCTGTGTCTCAAACGATGTCCGATCAATAACTAGAGAATGGTTGGACCTAGGGTCCTCTAACTTGGAAGGATGGTTGGTCATGACAAGTAGATGACCCCTATTGATTTTGGGGTCACTAGGTCAAAGGTCAATGTTGCGGTGACATTGACTATCAAAACGATGTCCGATCAATAACTAGAGAATGGTTGGACCTAGGGTCCTCAAACTTGGAAGGATGGTTGGTCATGACAAGTAGATGACCCCTATTGATTTTGGGGTCACTAGGTCAAAGGTCAAGGCCGTAGGTCTGTCTGTGTCACAAACGATGTCCGATCAATAACTAGAGAACGGTTAGACCTACGGTCCTCAAACTTAGAAGGATGGTTGGTCATGACAAGTAGATGACCCCTATTGATTTTGGGGTCACTAGGTCAAAGGTCAATGTTGCGGTGACATTGACTATCAAAACGATGTCCGATCAATAACTAGAGAATGGTTGGACCTAGGGTCCTCAAACTTGGAAGGATGGTTGATCATGACAAGTAGATGACCCCTATTGATTTTGGGGTCACTAGGTCAAAGGTCAATGTTGCGGTGACATTGACTATCAAAACGATGTCCGATCAATAACTAGAGAATGGTTGGACCTAGGGTCCTCAAACTTGGAAGGATGGTTGGTCATGACAAGTAGATGATCCCTATTGATTTTGGGGCACATAGGTCACAGGTCAAGGCCGTAGGTCTGTCTGTGTCACAAACGATGTCCGATCAATAACTAGAGAACGGTTGGACCGTAGGTCCTCAAACTTGGAAGGATGGTTGGTCATGACAAGTAGATGATCCCTATTGATTTTGGGGTCACTAGGTCAAAGGTCAAGGCCGTAGGTCTGTCTGTGTCACAAACGATGTCCGATCAATAACTAGAGAACGGTTGGACCTACGGTCCTCAAACTTGGAAGGATGGTTGGTCATGACAAGTAGATGACCCCTATTGATTTTGGGGTCACTAGGTCAAAGGTCAATGTTGCGGTAACATTGACTATCAAAACGATGTCCGATCAATAACTAGCGAATGGTTGAACCTAGGGTCCTCAAACTTGGAAGGATGGTTGGTCATGACAAGTAGATGACCCCTATTGATTTTGGGGTCACTAGGTCAAAGGTCAAGGCCGTAGGTCTGTCTGTGTCACAAACGATGTCCGATCAATAACTAGAGAACGGTTGGACCTACGGTCCTCAAACTTAGAAGGATGTGTGGTCATGACAAGTAGATGACCCCTATTGATTTTGGGGTCACTAGGTCAAAGGTCAAGGCCGTAGGTCTGTCTGTGTCACAAACGATGTCCGATCAATAACTAGAGAATGGTTGGACCTACGGTCCCTAAACTTGGAAGGATGGTTGGTCATGACAAGTAGATGACCCCTATTGATTTTGGGGTCACTAGGTCAAAGGTCAAGGTCGCGGTGACCTTGACTATCAAAACGATGTCCGATCAATATCTAGAGAACGGTTGGACCTAGGGTCCTCAAACTTGGAACGACGGTTAGTCATGACAAGTAGAGGGGTCACTAGGTGAAAGGTCAAGGTCGTAGTGACCTTGACTATTAATACGATGTCCGATCAATAACTAGAGAACGGTTGGACCTAGGGTCCTCAAACTTGGAAGGATGGTTGGTCATGACAAGTAGATGACCCTATTGATTTTGGGGTCAAAGGTCAAGGTTGCGGTGAAACGATGTCCAATCAATAACTAGAGAATGGTTGGACCTAGGGTCCTCAAACTTGGAAGGATGGTTGGTCATGACCAGTAGATGACCCTATTGATTTTGGGGTCACTAGGTCAAAGGTCAAGGTTGCGGTGAAACTATGTCCGATCAATAACTAGAGAATAGTTGGACCTAGGGTCCTCAAACTTGGAAGGATGGTTGGTCATGACCAGGAGATGACCCCTATTGATTTTTTATTTTTTTTAATTTATTTTTTTTTTTAAATATTTTTTAATTTTAATTTTTTGTTTAATTTTTTTTTTATTATTTTTTTATTTTTTTTATTTTTTTATTTTTATTTTTTTTTTTTAAATTTTTGCATAAGAAGTTTTAGGGTCGGCCCTTTAAAAAAATAGGGTCGGTCGGGTTACTTGAACCACACACATTTTTTTATGTGGCCTTACTGATACAGATAGTAGATACAGTCACAGGGATATTGAATATCAAAACGATCTCAGATCAATAAAGAACAGTTGGACCTAGAGTCGTCAATTATGTCTGTTCGGGCGAGTTGGGGAGCCATACGTTTTTGTCCCATGGACAATAACAATTTCTAGTTTTAAGTGCTATAGAAGGCAAACGAATGCAAGACAATATTGAGATATTATTGGTGAATAAATAAACAATACATGATTTGGAGCTGCTTATATGATCTATCATGCGGGCCATATATATTGGGAAGACTAATTTTTATGCTGATGAGTAGACATCTGACAAGCTATATACAGTTAGATACCATCATTCGTTTTTATCTCAACCATCATGTTAAAGAGAGAAAGCCGTATCATAGCTGGCATTAACATTTAATGTTTGCCATGAATCTCAGGTTAACGCCTCAATCATACCTTCGTGTCATCATGCTCGATGCTATTAAATATTCCTACGATTGTACGATGGTGATGACGCGAGGTTGCGATGGCGAAGATGAAACGAAGCTGGCGAAAAAGCGGTAATATGGTGGTAACATTGCAACATGTTCATAGTTTGATCATACAATTGTCATTTTATTATCATACCATTGTTCCCTTATAACTTGGTGTTTTCTGAAAATATACGTAAGTCATCTCTACCACTTCACGTTCGGTCTATATTATCAGTCCGCAATGTTCTTACCTGAACAGTTCAGGGCTTATGCGAGGAAAAAAGGAGTAAGCGTATGAGCAGAAAAGTATTTAGATGGGGAGGGTTACCATGGTTACCGAGAATGCTTTGCAGGGGAGAGCGATTCCTGTAAGAAAATACTATATAGGTTTTAAGGTTGGTATTTGAGTATTTCGCAGGGGATGCACACAAACCTTTATTTGGTGAGATATCTAGAAACGTGCATTCAAGCCCCTTTTTGACATGGATAATATACTATGTAAATTTAATTTTCTCCATGTGAAAGTGATCACACCACTGACATCAAATGATGTAGAGTTAAGTCGGGAATAACTCCGAAACTGTTCGGTCAACAGCATTGGTTCTTGTTTACTATAGAAATCCGTAGTGTTAAAAGCATAATGATTATATAGAGATGTAGTTTTATATTGAAAACCGTTTATTGTAATTGTTCAATTTGTTGTGAACTGATGTCTTTGATTTCCCTGATAAGATTGCGTTTTATAGATTGTGTATATTGTTCTATAGATCATTTGCTCACTAACTTACATCAAATATAAAACATTACACAATGAATAATGACCAATCGTCACAATTTATGATACAAATAGTATTTATGGGTGGAGGTTATTTGAAGTGATAAGATGAAGAATGTACGAAAACTCATGAAAATAAACTGGTAAAATTACTTTTCCCCACCCTCTTCCTTACAATATAGTGTTGGTGTATTGAAACGTATTCAAAACAACAATTTACAGTAAACTGACATTCATAAATGTGATATGTTATTAACTCTGTGTGATTTAAAACACATCTTCTTAGATCGTATGTTTAAAATATCAAGCTATCTGAAGTTATCCCAAAGCATGAGCATAGGTGCTTAGCCAGAGAGGCCTAATCATTACACTATCTGTGTTAAACTTGTTAAAAAGTTTATCAAAAGAGCCCCGTGTGGTTCTCGGGGGGCCCGTTTGGTCACGGGGCAAAGAATAGTGCCACTGCAGATCCCTTTGGAGGGATAGGCAGAGGGTTAGAATCCCCCCAAATTCATGTTCATTTTATCATTTTTTGTTCATGTTCATTAAAGGTCTTCATCATGATCCCTGCATTGTTTCAGGTACTATCTCGCTCGCATCAAAAGAGCAGTGGCAGAAAAACAATAACGTGGCTCCAGCGTAAATGGAGTTTCTACGATAGAATTTGCAGCAACTCTGCAGTTTAGGGTGAGAAGGTTCTAGGCCCATTTTCCATATTTTATCTCGATGTACATGGAAGGTGAGCCTGGCATGTTCATGCCTTTTAGGCGCCATATAACCTTTTCATGTGTTGGTGCGCCTTAAAACTCCAATTCAATTCAATTATCAAAAGAGGTTATGACTCTATAATTTTGCAACGCACTGCATGTTTGGCGGTGGACCCATTTACAGCTAGCCACTATGCTTTCCTCTTTAATTGTGCGATGACCGTATAGGCTGTGGACCATATGTTGACGACAACCTAAAGCCCAAAAGGACGGTGACGTTTGCTACAATATTTTCTTGGTGTATTCTCTTGTTGCTCTGGCTTCTGTCAATTCATTGAGTACCTTCATTGTGGCTTTCTAGGCTATTGTTTTTTGTATTTATAAGAGTATAGTATATTTTTATTTTATTGTAAGCCAAATATGGCCCATGAACATGTTTACAAATAATACAAATATTGATTTTAATATGGTTAGATGGCAGCAGTACATGTGTTAGTAGTTTTTGCAGACATATATGTCACAGTACATGTATATAGTTAACGAAAACCATAATGAACTTGTTTTACAGATTAACAATAATTCAAAGAAACTTTTCAATAGGACGTAAGCTAATTTTAAACAATAATTGTTTAAGTTCACATACGTGCGTACTCTGACTTAAGCCATGGTCACATTTACGGTCATGCACGTAGTTGACCGTAGTTCATTTCAAACGTAGTCTGCCGTAGTATTACTACGGTCAACTAGGTTGAAGTACGTTCGAAGTAGGTTCAAAATTGGCAAAAAGAGGAAATATAGAAAGTCTAAGTAGGTTGAACTACGTGTAAGTACGGTCAACTACATTCAACTGCGAGCAAAGTGGCTAGGGTTAACTAGGGTATCACTACGTCTAACTACGAGTAACTACGTTACACTACGTATACACTACGTCCTAAGTACGCGCAACTACGGTAAATTAGGGTCAACTGCGTTAAGCTACGGTAAAACATTGTGGCTGCGCCTGCGCAGTACGGGTAAGCTACAGTCATCCTGCTTATGGAAGTTGACGAGCCAACATTGCTGATCGCTTATTCTGCCATTCCGCCTAGGAAGAAACGATGTTCTTCAAAAACTGCTGCAAACACATGTACAGTGGGTGCTGTAAGTATTAATAATGAGGAGCCAGAGAGGATGGAAGAGCCTCAGGAGACTCAGGGGACCGATGCCCAGGAGACACGAGGTACTCATGACGACCCTCCTACTGGGACTTCCAAGGAGAAGAGGCCTCCCCTCAGGCTGCACTTGGATCAAGAAGAAGTAGTGTTTGAGTTTGTAGAATCCCATCAGGAACTCTACAGCAAGGGGAACCCTGAATTCATGAAGACTGGACACAAACAGGCATTGTGGCAACAGCTTGCTGACACCTTGAAGGCCATGAGTACAATGGAGTCAAACCCCTTATAGTTGTGGTAGATAGAACCTGAGTGGGGTGGCTTCTTGATTCGGATGTGCTTCCCATCAAGAGCACCAAGGGTGTGTGGGAACTGCCACTTCTGCTGAAAGGTCCGAACCACCTGCTGCCATTCTTCAGGTTCTGTGGGAAGCTTGACAAACACTGGTTCCAGGACATCAATCAGAGCCTGACACACATCAACAATGAGGCCTGACATGGTGTTGTGGGCTACCCTGAAGCCGAACCGGAGGTCTCGGTAGTAGTTTCCAGTGGCCAGATACCTGAGGGTGAACGCCAGCTTTACCGCAGGAGAGATGGGACACCTGAAAATGGTGGTCTGCTTGGTGATCCTTCCCTCAATCCTGGCCAGGATATCATAGAATGTGGCAACATCTACACGCAGGAATTGCTGGAAGGCCTGGGGGTCCTCCACTTGAAGCTCTGCCATCAGACGGGTCTACGCAGCAGCCAGTCCCTGGTCCACCATCTCCTTTGTCTTCTATTCTCCCTCCTTTCCTGTTCCTCTAGGTCCTCCAAATCCACAAGATCTCTTGCCAGACCCACAAGTTCCATGTTTATCTGACACAAGAACTTCGCAATCGTGAGTCTGTCACCCATTGTTTACGAATGCAGTTAAAAATTTAATCCTAAAAAACTAGATGTCTGTAATCCCAGAAATGTACGCGACAGACTACAGGGACCACGTGACCAGGAACTCCTAAACAACATTTCTTATTAGTTGACCCTAGTTATCCGTACTATGAACATACTTCAAACGTAGTTAAACCCTAGTAGATCCCTAGTTGACCGTAGTGTTAACCGTATTGTTGTTGTGTTTTGGCAGGTACTACGGTCAACTACGGTACACACTACGGTTAAGTAGGGTCAATTACGGTTAACTAAGGTCAACTACGTTCAAACTACGGTCACAGTAGGGTCACAACATCTTAGTTAACCGTAACCAATTTTTGAACATGTTGAAAAATTATGTGCTTACTACGGGCAAATCATAAGTTCAAACTACGTTCATTACTACGTTAAACTACGGTTATCTACGTGTAACTACGTTCAACTACGTTTAATACGTTCAACTACGGCCAACTACGGTCATTCCCCACTACGGTCAACTACGTAAGATGTGACCACGGCTTTAAGCGTGAACTAGTATGCATGTGACTTGAGATATATACACACGAGCATCTTTGTGATTTACTTATATTGGCTATTAATGCTGAGTTGCTGATTAGAGTATAGTTAATGGCAGGGATTTCATTATTTACACTGTCCCGTTTTATTGGGATGACAGTTGGGTAAGTGTGAGGTTTGGTGCACCCTAGGACCTAGTTTAAATCCCCAGCGGCCTGTTTTGCCACTGACCGTTCTAAGGCGTAGCCCTATTGTCAACTCAAATGTGTACACATCGGGTAAACTTATCAAACAAGCGGCACAAAAGGCCTGTATAGCTCTAGTGGATAAAATGATAAGGATCAGGTAAGTAAATGAAGGATCAAACAAGCATGAAGACAGGGCATGAGCATAAACGGAAAAATAAATTAGTACTCTTTATTATTCTTGTGTGTTTGTGATGTTTTTATTCATCTGTATATCTAGTTGTTCTTCGTTTCTTTGTGTGTTTGTGATTGACTGTCGTCCGCGAATGCTACTTTTCCTGTTCGATTTTTACATTTACTTTTATACTTATTTTTAGTAAAGCAGACGGGTTAAATTAGCCTTTAATGTGTTTGTGTGGAGTGGGAGTCGCGGGTGATGTTGGTGTCGGGGAAGGCATGATTGATTGACAAATATTTTCCCTCCTTGTTGAAAACTACCAGACAAGAGCAAACAATATGTGTATAGTATTTGCTTGTGAGCCCCCTTTCTCTTTGGAACAGCGATTTGTTTGACTGGCGCACTAGTCTGGATATATATGGCATAAGGAACCTTTCGAGTTGTCATGGTTCTCTTAGAAATACTTGGCGTTTTGGCATGTTTTGATGACCATACCATAAAAATGAACCCAGGTCTCGACTCTAATAACGAAGTTAGCCAAACACCTTTCTATTATATTCGGGGACTTCTTTCAAACGTTGTTTAGCCATTTTCACCCTAGTACGCTTCTGTTCATCAGATAGCTAATGTGAGATCCACCTTGCACTTATTTTTCTAAGCTTGAGTATTTTCTTTATTTAGGATTCATGAACGAATGTTAAGGACATGTTGATCATCTGAGCTATCTGCCTTACAGTATAACGCGCGTCTTTTTCAAAGAATGACTTGATTTTATCAATGTTTGATTCTTTGCTCTTCCTGTATGTTTAATATATTTCACTGACTCCTGACCAGTGGAAAATTTAGCAACCCATCTGCAAACAGTTAAATAAAACAGTTTACTATCTCCATATATACCATAAATTCCCTCATGGACCTTTAAACCTAGCTTACATCGACCCTTTATATGAGCCCGTATTTCAAAAACATTTCCACTATTTTACTTGTTATTTTAAACGCAGTGTGTATGTATGACAGCATCAAAGCTGCAAAAGAAAAAAATGGTTTATTGATTTAGGTGACATTTACATGTATTATCAATGAAAGTTTAGTGTACCGTTTCACACTAGTTTTACGCACGACAATCACGAAATAAACGGGAACACGATCTAGTTACATTAAAACTGGTACCAGGATTTTAATGAACCTTCACCTTTAAACTCACCTTTAAACTCTCTCAAGTTTTAAAAATTGTGCCAACCCATAGTTAAAAAATAGGCCACTAGTTCTTAAAACGATAACTTATCCAGATAACTCGGCCTTGGTAAAACTTAAATTGTAGCAACTTGGTAATGCTTTCTCTTTAGTTTGTACAACTCGGGTCATATAGTCGATCTCATACGTTTTCGAAGATCTTGTGTTTTTATGGTCTCCGTTTATCTCGTATTTTTTCAGATTGCGCATGATTTCAGAGATCAGCATGTAAGAATTTGCTGAAAAACACAATGAAATGCCATCTTTAATGTTTTTGGAGAATTTTTTTTTTTGTATGGTGTTTTACGTCATTTTCAACACATGCAAGTTATATATGACGGTCGATGTTTTTGTGGTGGAGTCAGACCACGAAACATAAAAAATTGATTAGTTAGTTGCCAGAAAAACTACCCTAACCGATTTCCCGTTTCACACTCATCCCAAAACATCCCATCGAATTACTATTAAAACATCACTAATTTAAAGATACAGTGCTCATCTGCGCAGACTGAAACATGGTCAATACTAAAGTCTCGAGAACACATTGTTTAAAGTATATTGTCCAACAAAAATAGGCATGTAGGTCAATACCTCTCTTTCACGTTCTCATGTTTCTTTCACATTTTCGAGTACTGTATAGGTCTCACTAAACAGTTATCACGGTAGGATAACGGTAGGAACTTTCTGACGTTTAAAAAAAAGATCTGTGTTATTCGGTTCTTGTTTATTTCTTAAAATGTGCAAATAGTTTCTCTTTTTATTTTGTTGCAGGTGACAAGAATGGGACAAGTTCATGATTTCATACAGGTTTGGATATGCCTGAATGTTTCTGAGCCCAGATCTGAGAATGTAATGTAATGATACATTTGAAAATGAAAGTGAAAAGGACAAATTCAAGAGGGTCTCTTCAAACTATTGATATTTAAAAAAAGCAAATTGGTCAACCACGTGTTTTTCACAAAGAAAATATTTTTAAGAAAATTCAGGAAGTTCTAGAGGGGTCCTGGTACATGCGTAGAGCAATGTAAAATTAACTGTGTTGTTTGCAAACAGACGGGAGTCTTTGATAATGTTCAGCCATATATGACTATTTTTAACTGGGGGCAATAAGACACATGTCGCAGATGGATGCATGTATGGTTCTGCATGAACATAAATGTAGACTCTCCAGGGGATCTTTTTTATATGCAGAGAGAATGTATCTCGTCGAAACTCATTAAAAAAGAACGAAAACCTATCTGTACGACCGTCGAATATATTAGAAACTGTTGAGTTGATGTAAGTGTATAACTTCTAGTATTATATTGTAGTATTATAGTGTGATGCCTTGGTCAGAACTATAATTATATGCAATTTAGGAACTTATGAAGTAGTTCGTCGGACATGCACGATGGATACCCTCCATAAATTCCAAATATGAACAACAAAATAAGATCGAATGCGTTTAGTTTTTATTTTATGGAAGTTTTGTGATACTAGTATATATTTCTAGTTCTAATGCAACTTTATCAAATTTGCCGTCGAAAACGCATGACGACGGGATAAAAAAGGGCTAGGAACTCTAGGTCAAGGGTAAAAGTAGATATAAAAATCGAACAAGAAAAGCACCATTAAAGGACGACAGCCAACCACAAACATACACAGAAACAAAGAACCATTATATATAAAGATGAATAAAAGGAAAAATAAGACATCACAAACACACAAGGGTTGACAATAGGGCTACCGCCTTGGAACGGTCAGTGGCAAAACAGGCCGTTGGGGGGTGGGGGGGGTGGGGGGTGGGGGGGGGGGGGTTAAAGAAACATTTGATGAAACTTTACCTTTAGCTTTCGAACATTAAATTCTCTCAAGCTACAATAAATCCGTGAAAACCATAGGTCACTAAATTAATCAAAAAATAGCTTTTAAACGACTTCTCCAAAACCTTAAGAAGAAGCTGGAGAAGGAGCTGTAGGAATGACCACACAATATAAGATTTTTATTTCAGAAGACGGACGCTGAAATATTTCCTTTTTTGGCGAGTGAAGTGGGGCGATTGGGGGGCTGATGAAGGGAGTGAGGAGTGATATGGATGGGAACAAACGCCAGTAAGAAAGACACACTGTAGCCTTCATTTTGAATTTTCATGTTAAGAAATGCCCATAAATCCGCATACAGTTGTCGAATGCCACCTCTGTTGTCGGATACACATCTACACATGATGTAAAAAATGTTTGCTACAAATTTGTAAACTAGTGTTACAAAGCAACGTTTAGCAATATAAAATAATTCACTGAGTCAAAACTCTGCCGTTCCTAGACCGACATGGCTTGTTTTTGAAACTGACCTCACGTTCTTTTATGACCAAGATAACTTCATCAAGATCGTACGGTCCGTCCTGGAGACGTTTGTTTACAGGTTTGCATTTACGTTAACCTAATGGCCAGGTGTTTTGGTGAATAAGCCCGATTAGTAGTAGTTTTGGTAAACACTCGATACAAACAAAGCTGTTTTTCCGAAAGTGTACATAATTTGTAACACTCGTCTTGTAGTCTAAGAGTTAAATCATCATTTATATTCCATGCGCAATGTTATTATCATATCAGTTTATTTGCTCAACATAGTAATTAAAGAAGGAAAATAATTGTTCTCCATTAATTACTTCTCCTTCCAGTGACACTTATCAAACATAATCTCAAATATATTCGTCGGCTTCATTTTTCAGATGGGTAGGTAGGTAGGACATTTCTTTTTCTTTCCTTCCATGTATGTCAGATTTGGTTGTGAATGCTGTTTAAAGTTTAACTGTTTGGACTTAAAACACTACTTGTTTGAGCTTAAAGATGATTCGAGTCTACTGGGTGTATATTGCAATGTTGAAAATCTTAAACTGTACATACAGTTCCTATTTAAATTAATTGATAAAGATGAAGAGGAAACACTGGAGTTTTTTTTGTCAAATTTGCATATTATTAACTGTTGATTATATTGCATCAATAATATGTTCAAACCCGTTGCAGATCAAGACGAACAATTTAAAACTCAAAATGTTATTTAATAATATGCAAGCAAATCGAAAAGCTAATTTCAATGATAGTTAAATACTTAAAGATTGCCATTTGTCCTTTTAAAAACGAATCGTTTCTTGAACGAAATTGTTGGACTTTGGCAAAAATTGTAGCATTTTTATCGATCATTCAAAATCAGAAAGGAAATCAGATAAGAACGAAATTTGGCGGTAATATTTTCTGGCTTAATATGATTTCTACTCAAAAAATATGGACTAATTTAATAATAGTTTACTATGAGAACATAACTGAATTGGTTTCAAATGTCAACATCCTCTTATAGTGCTTTTGTAACATTACTCATTCTTAAAAATATCATGTTTATTAATAAGTGGTGACCAGGATAGGTTGTGGTAGTGTCTTGATAGAGTTTTTACATTGATCAGCACGGTAATTTGTGTTTATCTATGCCTACAACATTAATACAAACTACTAGTAATTAGGCAGTATTAGTACTTCACAGCAGCTTGCAGTATGGCATGACATAATTACAAGTGCTAAGACCGACAGCGGTGGCGTAGTGGTAGAGCATCCGCCTCGCATGCAGGATGTTTTGGGTTTAATACCCGGCCGGGTCACACCAATAACTTCAGAAAAATGATACTAGTAGCGTCATTGCTTTACGCTCAGAATATCAGCGTATAAAGGATAGTCCTAGGACTGGTCGGCCTGGCGTCAGTATAATGTGACTTGGTATCATGCCATGTGTCTAAATGATCAACCCTAAAAAGGGCTAATGCTCATGAATCAACCCTAAAATTGGCTAATGCTCATGCAAATTTAAGTTGCAAATAATATATAAATCGGTAAGGTGTATTCAAACGTTTTGTTGTACTAGATTTGGCATTGGCATTCAATAGTGAAAGCTATAAATTGTTGAAAGTAAGTAACATTGCGAATTATGGTATAAATGTAGTGTAACTTACAGGTATAATGCTGCAACATCAATTACTATAGTATAATATGCTAAACTATATAAGGATATTTACCACTGGTTTTGTGATAGTTTTGTGTAGGAACAGTTAGTTATCAGTCATATTTAAAGAATTGTCTAAAAACCTGTCAGCCCTATTATGACTGTTAGTATGGTATTATAATAATTGTGCGCAGTTACAGTGTAAGCTGGTATGACCATTACGAATGAGGCTGACAATAACGCTAACAATGGATTAATAAATAATTGCCGACATCTACAATATAGTGGTAAATATATTATCCGCCATCCACTCTCACACCCCACCCCAACACCCGGAGCTTCACCATAAATCTTAATTTCAGTATTTACTTTTCACTCCTCCAAAAATAATTATCAAGGAATGATGCTAGCAATGGGATATTAATAGCTGCCGACAATGCCGACGGCTACCATATAGAGGCCAATTTATTGACCCAATGCTGCATCTGCGTATTTGTCTTAAACTGTAACAAGAAATGCATATAACATAGCTTTACCTTTGATATGCAATTTCTCTATTGTGATTTCAGTGTGTGGGTAATTCAATATGCACTTTTCAACAAACAACGTTAAAATATACCATTATTTATAATTCTGTTCAAAGATGTAATTGGTATGATTAATTAATTGCTTAATAGTGTAATACATCATTAAAATGTCTTATTCCAAATAAAATGCAGCAGCTACAAATAACTCTAAATCTGGTGTTGTTCTATGAAAATCAGTAAATCATTTCTGTTGCAATTAGTTTGATGTTGAGTGGTAAAATGTCACAGTCTAACTGGACTAAATCGGCTGGTTCTGGGGCATTAATGTGATCTTAAAATAGAAGTTATCGCTGTAGGTGTGTTCCCGAGTAAACAATTACCAAAAGATGAATAAAGCGCCGTTTTTTTAGACACATATTTGGGAGAATCGTAGTTTTGGTAAACACTCGATACAAACAAAGCTCCGAAAGTGTACATAATTTGTAACACTCGTCTTATGGTGTTAAATCATCATTTATATTCTATGCGCAATGTTATTATCATATCAGTTTGTTTGCTCAATATAGTAATTAAAGAAGGAAAATAATTGTTCTCCATTAATTACTTCTCCTTCCAGTGACACTTATCAAACATAATCTCAATTATATTGGTAGGCTTCATTTTCCAGATGGGTAGGTATGTAGGACATTTCTTTTTCATTCCTTCCATGTATGTCTGATTCGTTTGTGAATGCTGTTTAAAGTTTAACTGTTTGGACTTAAAATATTACTTTTTTGTGCTTAAAGATGGTTTTATTACCCTAGAACCGGTTTACACCCCACAGTGGCCTACTTTGCCACTGACCGTTCCAAGGCGGTAGCCCTATTGTCAACCCTTTTGTGTTTGTGATGTGGTTTGCTTTTATTATTACTTTTGCCTTCTTGTTTGTCTGTTTGCGTGTTTGTAACTGTGTTTTGTGGTTGACTGTCCTCCTTGAATGCTACTCTTTTTTATATTTCTTAGTCTACTGGGTGTATATCGCAATGTTGAAAATCTTAAGTTGTGCATACAGTACCTATTTAAAACAACTGCAAACTAGTAACGATGAAGAGGAAATACTGGAGTTGCTTTTGTCAAAGGGCTGCTAAAGTTTGACAAGGTATGGGAGTGAGAAGACAATGTTAAAAAAAAAAAGTACTAAAAAAAAAGTTTGGATTCGGGCCGATTATTTTTCTGTTTTGGCAAACAAACATAATTATAATTATGGCCCACAGCAAATATTTCTTACATATTATTAACTGTTGATTATATTGCATCAATAATATATTTAAAGGGAATGTAGCGACATAGCCAAATCATCTTTATTATTAAGAGTTCGGAAAAAAATGAATAACGGTGAAATAATTATCAAAATCGGATGATAAACAAAGAAGATATGAACATTTGAAGGTTCTGTTGAAATGGATATGGAAGCCGCCATTTTGAAAGCAATGACATCACAGTTCTAAATGACCATGTATTGGATATTTATAAATAATGAAAATTTACTGATTTATAGGAAAACAATAACTGTATGAAAAATATGTATACTTACCGGCTATAATGCTTTATATGATCAGTAGCGGATTTTGCATTTACTTGCAGTGACTTTCTTTGCTTTAAATTGTAATTTTTTAATATTCTTAGAACTACGACGTCAAAGTTCTCAAAATGGCTGCTCCCATATCCGTTTTAGAACAACTTTTAAATGGTCATATCTTTTTTGTTTATCATCCAATTTGATAATTCTTTCATCTTTTTTCCAAGTTTTTCAGCACTCTCATTAACAGAGCCTGTTTGGCTGTGTCGCTACATTCCCTTTAAACCTGTTGAAGAATAAGACTTACAATTTAAAACTCAAAATGTTATTTAATTATATGCAAGCAAATCTAACGCTAATTTCAATGCTAGATATGCCATTTGTCCTTTTAAAAACGAATCGTGTCTTGAATCAAATTGTTGGACTTTGGCAAAAATTGTAGCATTTTCATCGCTCGTTAACACATTTACTCTGAATGGATGGTAACTGATAATGAGTGTGGATTGACAAAGAACGCGATTCATTAGAACAGATAGAACATAGCATTCAATTTTGTTCATTCATGGTCTTTTTTTTCGAAACCACAATCTCTTCCAAATGAAACTGAGTTCAATACATGTATATGTAACACCAGGTCTTCGGTGTTTATGGCGTACACTTATATTTGTTGATTTGTGAAATATTTGTTGTTATTTGAGCATAACATGTATATTTGGTGGTCTGAATATTATATATGGTGGTTACAATATTAGATGCGATGAGTAACTATTATCTATGTTGTGGTTCAACCCTCAAATAGGATGAGTTTCTCCAGATACAGACAATTATTAGAACGAAGATAGTGAAGATCATGTTGATAGTAATTACATTATAAGATGGTCATGTTATATCACACGATGGTCATGTTACATCATACGATGGTCATGTTACATCATACGATGGTCATGTTACATCACACAATGGTCATGTAACATCATACGATGGTCATGTTACATCACACAATGGTCATGTTATATCACACAATGGTCATGTTATATCACACGATGGTCATGTTACATCACACAATGGTCATGTTATATCATACGATGGTCATGTTATATCACACAATGGTCATGTTATATCACACGATGGTCATGTTACATCACACAATGGTCATGTTATATCATACGATGGTCATGTTACATCACACAATGGTCATGTTATATCATACGATGGTCATGTTATATCACACGATGGTCATATTATATCAAACTGATGGTCATGTTATATCATACGATGGTCATGTTACATCACACAATGGTCATGTTATATCACACGATGGTCATATTATATCACACTGATGGTCATGTTATATCAGACGATGGTCATATTATATCACACGATGGTCATATTACATCACACAATGGTCATGTTATATCATACGATGGTCATGTTACATCACACAATGGTCATGTTATATCATACGATGGTCATGTTATATCACACGATGGTCATATTATATCACACTGATGGTCATGTTATATCATACGATGGTCATGTTATATCACACGATGGTCATGTTACATCACACGATGGTCATGTTACATCACACGATGGTCATGTTATATCACGCGATGGTCATGTTACATCACGCGATGGTCATGTTACATCACGCGATGGTCATGTTACATCACACGATGGTCATGTTACATCACACGATGGTCATGTTACATCATACGATGGTCATGTTACATCTCACGATGGTCATGTTATATCACACGATGGTCATGTTATATCACACGATGGTCATGTTACATCATACGATGGTCATGTTACATCACACAATGGTCATGTTACATCACACGATGGTCATGTTATATCACACGATGGTCATATTATATCACACGATGGTCATGTAATATCATACGATGGTATCATACGATGGTCATGTTACATCATACCATGGTCATGTTACATCATACGATGGTCATGTTATATCATACCATGGTCATGTTATATCACACAATGGTCATGTTATATCACACGATGGTCATGTTACATCACACGATGGTCATGTTATATCATACGATGGTCATGTTATATCACACAATGGTCATGTTATATCACACGATGGTCATGTTACATCACACAATGGTCATGTTATATCATACGATGGTCATGTTACATCACACAATGGTCATGTTATATCATACGATGGTCATGTTATATCACACGATGGTCATATTATATCAAACTGATGGTCATGTTATATCATACGATGGTCATGTTACATCACACAATGGTCATGTTATATCACACGATGGTCATATTATATCACACTGATGGTCATGTTATATCACACGATGGTCATATTATATCACACGATGGTCATATTACATCACACAATTGTCATGTTATATCATACGATGGTCATGTTACATCACACAATGGTCATGTTATATCATACGATGGTCATGTTTTATCACACGATGGTCATATTATATCACACTGATGGTCATGTTATATCATACGATGGTCATGTTACATCACACAATGGTCATGTTACATCACACGATGGTCATGTTATATCACACGATGGTCATGTTACATCACACGATGGTCATGTTACATCACACGACGGTCATGTTACATCACACGATGGTCATGTTACATCACACGACGGTCATGCTACATCACACGATGGTCATGTTATATCACACGATGGTCATATTATATCACACTGATGGTCATATTATATCACACGATGGTCATGTTACATCACACGATGGTCATGTTACATCACACGATGGTCATATTATATCACACGATGGTCATGTTACATCACACGATGGTCATGTTACATCACACGATGGTCATGTTATATCACACGATGGTCATGTTACATCACACGATGGTCATATTATATCACACTGATGGTCATATTATATCACACGATGGTCATGTTACATCACACGATGGTCATGTTACATCACACGATGGTCATATGGTCATGTTACATCACACGATGGTCATATTATATCACACGATGGTCATGTTATATCACACGATGGTCATGTTATATCACACGATGGTCATGTTATATCATACGATGGTCATGTTATATCACGCGATGGTCATATTATATCACACTGATGGTCATGTTATATCACACGATGGTCATGTTATATCACACTGATGGTCATGTTATATCACACGATGGTCATGTTATATCATACGATGGTCATGTTATATCACGCGATGGTCATATTATATCACACTGATGGTCATGTTACATCATACGATGGTCATGTTACATCATACCATGGTCATGTTACATCATACGATGGTCATGTTACATCACACGATGGTCATGTTACATCACACCATGGTCATGTTACATCACACGATGGTCATGTTATATCATACGATGGTCATGTTACATCACACGATGGTCATGTTACATCATACGATGGTCATGTTACATCATACCATGGTCATGTTACATCCCACGATGGTCATGTTACATCACACGATGGTCATGTTACATCATACCATGGTCATGTTACATCCCACGATGGTCATGTTACATCACACGATGGTCATGTTACATCATATGATGGTCATGTTACATCCCACGATGGTCATGTTATATCACACGATGGTCATGTTACATCATACGATGGTCATGTTACATCCCACGATGGTCATGTTACATCACACGATGGTCATGTTACATCCCACGATGGTCATGTTACATCCCACGATGGTCATGTTACATCACACGATGGTCATGTTACATCACACGATGGTCATGCTACATCACACCATGGTCATGCTACATCACACCATGGTCATGCTACATCACACGACGGTCATGTTACATCACACGACGGTCATGTTACATCACACGACGGTCATGTTACATCACACGACGGTCATGTTATATCATACGATGGTCATGCTACATTATACGATGGTCATGTCATATCATACGATGGTCATGTTACATCATACACACGATGGTCATATTACATTATACGAAGGTCATATTACATTATACGAAGGTCATGCTACATCACACGATGGTTATACGATGGACATATTACATTATACGAAGGTCATATTACATTATACGAAGGTCATTCTACATCATACGATGGTCATGTTACATCATACGATGGTCGTATTACATTATAAGAAGGTCATATTACATTATATGTAGGTCATGCTACATCCCACGATGGTCATATTACAGTATACGAAGGTCATATTACATTATATGTAGGTCATGCTACATCAAACGATGGTCATATTACATTATACGAAGGTCATATTACATTATACAATGTTACATGATGGTCATGTTACATCATACGATGGTCATATTACATTATACGAAGGTCATATTACATTATACGAAGTTATACGAAAGTCATATTACATTATACGAAGGTCATGCTACATCACACTATGGTCACATTACATTATACGATGGTCATATTAAATCATACGAAGGTCATATTACATTAAACCATGGTCAAATTACATTGTAAAAAGGTCATATTACGTTATACGGTGTTCATATTCCATTATACAATGGTCATGTAACATTACATGTATACGGTGGTCATGTTACATTATACGGTGGTTATATAACATCATGCGATGGTCATATTACATAATACGATGTTGATATTACATTATTCGATGGTCATATGACATTATACGATGGTCATATTACATTATAATATTGTTATATTACATTATAAGGTGGTCAAGTTACATTATACGATGGTCATATAACATTATACGATGGTCATAATATACGCAGTCTATTCTTAACAGAACGAAGTTAGTGAAGATCATGATGATAGTAATTACATTATAAGATAGTCATGTTACATCATACGATGGTCATATTACATTATACGATGGTCATATAACATCCAACGATGATCATATAACATTATACGATGGTCATACAACACCATACGATGGTCATATTACATTATACGATGGTCACATTACATTATTCTATGGTCACATTACATTATATGACGGTCATGTTACATTATACGGTGGTCATATATACGTTTTACGATGGTCATATTACATAATATGATGGTACATTATAATATGGTGATATTACGTTATACGACGGTCATATTACATTATACGATGGATCATTATACATGTTATACGATGGTCATATTACATTATATGTGTAAGATTGTCATATTACAATATACGATGGTCATATTACATTATACGATGGTCATGTTATACGATTATGGTCGTTATACGATGGCCATGTTGCGTTATACGATGGTCATGTTACAATACACGATGGTCATATTACATTATACGATGGCCATGTTGCGTTATACGATGGTCATGTTACAATACACGATGGTCATATTACATTATACGATGGCCATGTTGCGTTATACGATGGTCATGTTACAATACACGATGGTCATATTACGTTATACGATGGTCATATTACATTATACGATGGTCATATTACATTATACGATGGTCATATTACGTTATACGATGGTTATATTGCGTTATACGATGGTCATGTTGCAATATACGATGGTCATGTTACATTATACGATAGTTATAGTCATGTTACATTATACGATGGCCATGTTACATTATACGATGGTCATATTGCATTTTACGATGGTCATATTACATTATAAGATGATCATATACAAGTATAAGATGATCATATTACATTATACGATCTTCATATTGCATTATTCGATGGTCATATTATATTATACAATGGTATTACTGCATTATACGATGGTCATATTACATTATACCTTACAAGATGGTCATATTACATTATACGATGGTCATATTACATTCTACGATGGTCATAATACATTATTAGTTGGTCATATTACATTATACGATGGTCAAAATACATTCTACGATGGTCATATTACAATATACGATGGTCATATTACATTATACGATGGTCAAATTACATTCTACGATGGTCATAATACATTATAAGTTGGTCATATTACATTATAAATTGGTCAAATTACATTCTACGATGTTCATGTTGCATTATATGATGGTCATAATTCATTATGAGATTGTCATATTACATTATTCGATGGTCATATTACGTTTTACGATTGTCATATTACATAATATGATGGTACATTATAATATGGTGATATTACATTATACGATGGTGATATTACATTACAAAATGGTAATATTACATTATACGATGGTCATATTACATTATAATATGGTCATATTATATTATACGATGGTCATGTTACATTATACGATGGTCATATTGCATTATACGATTGTTATATTACATTATACGATGGTCATATTACATTATACGATTGTTATATTACATCATACGATGGTCATATTACATTATAATATGGTCATATTGCATTATAAGATGGGTATATTACATATAACGATTGTCATATTCCATTATCTATACATTAACTAGAAACCACAGCATATAAAATACCGCATATTATGAAAAAATCACTGCATATAAATGACAACTCCACCTTATATACTGACGCCCATAGTTTTCAAACACACACTACGGAATCCTATTAGAGCCGTAAACTTTTCGACCTGATGTAAAGAAGATTCAATTCAATTCAATTTTTCTCAACTCAGTAAGTTAAAATTTCACCTTCAACTTTCTCTGGGACGACTCTAAATAACTTAAAATGTGTTGATGAGACGCTAAACAATAATCAATTCAATCCAATTTCCTTATTTAGTCATTATTTCACCACTCACTAAGATTTAATGTCACCTTCCCTTTTTTCTGGGGCGGCTCTAAATAACCTATAATATATTAATGAACCAAATTCAATTCAATTCAATTTACTCAGTCATTATTTTTCCATTAAGTACGTTATAATACACCTTACACTCGATCACATAACGCTGAGAAGCCCCCTTTAGACCGTATATATCGCCCGAATAAATTGTATCCTACCACGAAAATTCGAATATTAACATTTCTACTTTTCGCGCTTATAGTTTACTGGTTCAGAGTGAAAAGCTGAAACTACAGTTGATAAATATCAGACGAGTTTGATAATTATCGTGATAATTATCGCGCTAAAACTTCAAGTTTTCTAGTTGTCGTGTGAAATATTCAGGGCGAAATGTCAAATTTGTACTAAATTTCGCGACTTTAATTTCGACTTTTCGTGCGAACATAAGGTCGAAAAGTTGATGACACTAACATAATTCCGTACAATTTCCTATAAATGCGTTTAGTAGTACCGATACTGGGCGATTTCCGACTTAATAAGGGTATTGGATTACCGGGATTGTAAAAACGTTTTTTTATGCTCGCCATAAACAGACGGTAAAACAGACGTAGAAAAATAGTTGTTTCTATTGATTTTGCTCCTAACGTTACAAGATTGTATTATAGTATTGATGCCGACAGTTTCAGGAAATAACTGTGTTAAGTAATCCGATTTTGACCTGAATTTGATTGTGTATGCTATAACGAGTTTTTGAAATTGTCTTCCGTGGATAAGGGACGCCAATCCTCTTTTAGCATAAAACTGCTTAGTCAAAACAGAGCACGGTAATTCTAAATAGTGTTGCAGCTTGTTATATGTTCAGCCTTTTATGTAGTGTGTATCTTTCCTATACACCGGATGCACATTCTGGTACATGTACTTGTATAAGAATGAAATATTTACTTGATTTTACCTTTTAATTTAATATGTTCCGTTTACCCTTTACTATATGTTATACTTAAGCTAAGTTTCCATATACGCGAATACGACAAAAAATGGAAATCATGTAGACGCACGATCTTGATTCCATATGTCCGACTGCGAATGCGATTTGTCATGCGACTGTGTACACGGCAAACTTGATCGCTCCATGTAGCGATCGGTGCGAATGCGTACAAATAAATATATGGAATCTGAGTTTCAAGATCGTGCGTCTACACGATTTCCATTTTTTGTCGCATTTGCATGCCGCATACCGCGTATATGGAATCTTAGCGTTTGAAGCTCATTTACAGAATAACTAAAGTTAGCCTCAACAACTTTCAGGATTTCTTAATTTACGTTTGCCCAACACATTTAAACCATTTTTGGATAAAAAAATCTGAAAACAAAAATATTTTCCTATTTTTCGATCCAGAAGAATGTTGCATCTAATACAACTTATGAACGTGAACTTTTTATTTCTTAACCGATTTTGAAAAGTGTGGTATTTTTATTTACCAACAATGATTTCTGTTTCATTGATTTAGGTTACAACTGCATTTTGTCTAAAAATGTCCAAAAGACCTTTGGCTGAAACATGCGCCCTGAACAATAGGTCCGAGGTGCTGTGTGTAGCTCAATCAATTTCAATACCAGATGCATAACTCATATACCGCCTGAGATAATGGCATGACACAATGCTTTGCTTATGTATCATCGGTAGAGGGCGTATCGCATGTATCATCGGTAGAGGGCGTGTCGCACACCAACTAAGAGTCATGAACTATTTATATCCCATTAGTCCAACCATTAGACTGAGAATAACATTGACAACAAATAGCTTGTTATAAAGAAAAGTATGTGTTGAACATAAATGAAAATAGACCAAAATATTATTATTCTCTGATACTTCTTCATTCTGATTCATAAATGATACTTATATTCATAAATAATACCCTAGATTGGTTTTCTCTTTAGCTGCAACTACTATGATTGTTCCGTACGATTCTGAATATATCCTGAGATGTTTTTTTCTTTAGTTAGTTTCTCTGGATGTGGACTTTATTGTTAGAGAATTCCTTTTGATGGGATGTAGTTTTGTTTACACTGTCTTGTCTATTTGGGCGCTGAAGACAGGATAATAGCGAGGATTGTGCGCATATAAAATCGATTCAGGCTAACCCGTAGGCCTTATTGCCTACTGACCGTTCCAAGTCGGTAACCCTGTCTTCACCACCCTTTCTATTGTTTTTTGTGTCTTTCATTGTATTTTCAAGTCCTTGTTTGCAGTACAGTGCGGACCTACGATGCCATTGCGTTCGGACGATGTGGTTTCTATAGGACCCTATATCTCATTTTTGGTTATTTTGCATATGACATTTTTGCAGTACTACTTTAACAATGGTGAATGTATGTAACTATTGTTTGGGGCGCTTGTTTCAGCCAAAGGTTTTTCTGCAGCAGCAGCATGAGTAATTTAAATAATACGTACATGAATTTTATATAAGTAGTACTGGTATTTTTAGTGGTAAATAAAAAACACCTTAGTTTTGAAAGTTGAGAAATAAATATTTAACAGCCCAAATGATTTTTGATGGGGCTTTTTCCATGTAAATTCCTTATTGGTGGGACAGCAGAAAATAAGATATGTCATAATGTATAACTTTAGTTAGCGTTCATATTTTGCTATAACACAGTCGTGTCTTAATTTAAGAATATCCAACAATTTAAAACCGTTTTCGGATAAAATATCTATAAAAAACATATTTTAAAATTGTTCGTGCAGCAGAATTTTGCATTGAAAATGCCCCATTAAAAATAGCTTTCGGACATGAAATTTTTGTTTCTCAACCGATTTTGAAAAGTAAGGTATTTTTATTTGCTACTACAAATGTCTGTTTCACCGATATACAGCTTATTTAGGTACGAGAAGTATTTTGTCTGAAAAGTCCAAAAAAAATGTTGGCTGAAACAAGCGCCCAAAACAATAGGAATTAATTTAAATGTTTAACAAACATTTATATTCAAACAAAATGTGACGTATTATGCCACTTTTTCCTCTCAAATCTTTTACAAATATAGAAATATGTAACATGCCATTTGCTTGCACTTCCTTCGATGGAATACGTTCAATAGGAACAGCTATGATTCTCACAGCTGCATGTAGGTAACGAGGAAGGAACGTGACCAATGGCCTAAAGTATGTTTTGTCAATCGAGAGTAAAATAACATTGTTTTTATATATTGAGCGTGCATATAGATACTTTCTTAATACAGCTAAGGTAATGTTCAAATACATGACGAGCTCTAACAACCAAAATCCCGAACTGCTTGGCATACAGTGTTTACAAAAAAATAAGTATAACAGTCGGACAGGAAATGCAGCTTTCACAGAACACAGTAAACCCAAAAACACGCTAAACGACAAACATGAATGGCAATGTTAATAACGAATAATGGCATATGACGTCACAAACACAAACAGGGCTACCACCTTGGAACGGTCAGTGGCAAAAAAGGCCGCTGGGGATTTAAACCAGGTTCTAGGGTGCACCAAACTCCACACTTACCCTACTGTCATCCCAATAAAACGGGACAGTGTCAATAAAGAAATCCCCGCCATGCAGCATTAATAGGCAATATAAGTAAAACAAAAACAAGACACGGAAATCGAAGACCACATTTGGTAATTATTCAACACCGTATACAGTTGATTTTTAGGTTGAAAAATATGGACGTCAACAACTATAAAAAAAAATTAAAATGGATTAATAAATGCACACACATTTTTTCCCGACGCAGTTTCATTATTTGGACACGTTTGATAAACACTGAAATGCATTTGCTGGGAAACTGCGAAACATGATACCGCTGTTTTGAGACTTGCCTTTTAAAGTTGTTATCCCGCCAATTAACGACAAAATTACACTACAAAAACGTTTATTAAAACTCTATCCAGGTGTTCAGGTCATATAATAATATATATAAGCCGATTAAAAGTATAAGCTTATTAATGGGTTCTAATGTATGTGACTGAATATGCGTAAAATGAATTATGAGTTGGTAACTCTTAATTCGACGCTCCAGTTTTGGGGTTGGGCCTGGCTGGTTAAAGCCATTATATTGTGTCTATAGAGTTCGGATTCCCAAAATATGTAAGTTATATATATCTACCTTGCGGCCTGTGGGTTTAAAAACGGTGTACATATGTTGTAAAATATGGTTGTTGTTGGCGGAATGGGGACTTTAATCAAGCAATTACAAACTTAAACAAAATGCTAATCAAGTAGGAATACGATTTATTTTTTTAACTTTCTTTAACCAAATAATTGCCCAATTCATCTGACTCTTATTTATGTTCCATTTTAGGTGATTACTTTTAAGCAATTAAACGAAGTCTTACAATTACATTTGACGAAGGTTATATTACATTAAAGAAGCACAACAATGTATCTCCCAGCTACAGTCTAATTAACCTTTTTACAATCACAGTTGGATCTGCAGAAAATATTGCAATTTAGGAGACAGAATAAAACGTTTTAGGTAAAATGGCTCATCGATTTTTTTAATAATGTTCCCTATTAAAATTGATGACATCTCAACTACAAATTCAGTAGAAAATGGTTTCTTCCCCGTGAGGTATGATTACGATTCACAATTACATTTTCTTCTGTGCAAATGAATGCACTGTCATTAAGCGACAATGGGGGGCACATTTTAAAATACTTCGACATTGTAAAGTGTGATTTGTTTAGTTAATGCCAACCGTTGTAAGGCTTAATTTATCCATTGTCTCCTTTTGGTATCTGATCATGTTTAGAAAACCTGCGGAAAACACAAACCTCATATTGGTACTGGGACACTGCTTCTTTAGGACAAACATGCCAGCTATCAAAAATCAACAAGGAAAAGGGGTGGTTAGTTAAATATTAGAACTCATTTAACCGAAAATTAGTCTTGATCATCTTCGACGCTTGGTTGTAAATACAAACGTCCTGACCGTTTGTGCAGAAACACTTTTGAAACTGGAAGCACGTGACCGCAATTTGTTTTTTATTAAATATTTCTGACCATCCAACTTCAGCTTCTTTATTTCACTTAGCTTCCTATATATATATGTACAGCATAAGCAACATGTTACAAAATACATTTACATATGAATGAATGGCGACAAATCATCACATTGGAAAAAACAAAAGCATGTATACATCAGATATGTACAAACTATCTAGCAATGAAGTGTGTAGATGTCTATTCAATGTATAATTATACTACTTACAATTGCGGGTATTAGTAATAATAATAATAATAATAATAACAATAAAAGTAATACTAATATATTTGAAAACAATGGTATAGGTGGTGATTAATCAGGTATGATGTACCGTCACTGTCTTGTCACCATTGTGTGTATTGTTAGGTGTTAAATTGTTAAATGTTAGTTATTTAAAAAAGTAACTAAGCACTACATAAATAAAACAGTTATTAAAGTATAATGTAACGTAGAAATTCCAACCATATATATGAAAATGTTAACTGAAACTAAATATTAAAGTATTAGAAGAAAAGAGTTTAAATCTTTTTTATATTATTTTAGAATTATTTTAAACGAAGCTACGTTTTGGCAAAGGTTACCTGTATTAATATAAGTTCAAATCAAGGTTATGGGTTTATATGGCTTATGTTACAAAACGGCAATATTTCATATATTCGCATTACATTTGAACAGGAAAGAAGTAGTATTGGATAAGGGATATTGAAATTATATTCATTGATTGCAAACACTTTTTTTGACAGTTAGATTAATCACAATCCTCGCTTTCTGTGTAGAATCAATAAATTAAAACTCTATAGAGTATGTACCTTGATAAAGGTTAAATACCACTGCCATGGAGAGGATTGTACCCTAGTCATCTTTATCGACAATCCGATGCTATACCACTGGCAACACGTCATATTAGCAACATACGGACAAACAAAAAAGAATCATAGAATGTAGAACAGAAATCAACACATACCTATACGTCTGCAAACTTTGAAGAACCATCAATGAAGTCAGTTAGTAAATTGTCGACATCATAGCACTGGTCATCATGGTCATAATACACTTGATATTCAGCCTTGGGGTCACCATCTGTACCAGACACAACTGAAGTCACTGTTCCTTGGTACCAGTTCTCAGTGCCATTGTCATCTTCCCAATTGTGGTTGATTATGCGCCCCGCACATTTTACTTTCAGTTGTCTTCTTATCCTGCAATTTAATCATTTCTGTGAGAATACATGTACATGTGCATACTCAAACGGAAAACAAACTTTATGCAAATGATATACATGTACATGTGTACTATCCATGAAAGGAAGTACTACATCAAATTGAATATTTTAACAGTATTGGTTTTAATGGGTAATGCATACTTAACATGTTGGTACAGGCTATTATGAAATCAGAATAATCATTGTACATGTACATGTATTATGCTGCAGCAAAATGACAGTGTGTAACCGTATTTTCCCATTGTAGTTATGAACATTACACAGATAAATGTGTAACATTATATACATAAAGTAATAATTCCACCTAAACATTTGTAATAAAAATGTTCACGCGACTTGACAGCATGTTACGGACAAAGTGATTTTTATATAGCTCTCACTTTGTGAAAGCGGGTGTATACATACTAATACATGTATTACATAAAGTTGTATACCTGTTTTCCATATTTCGATTTTGTTGATGGTTGTTCAGAGCTCTTGCTCCTGCTTGTCGTATTCTCTTGTGACTGCCGGTTTCTTGTAGAGATCTGAAGACATATAATTAATAATACACTAATAGTCTTCAGTTGTATAGAAGTTAAAGAATAAAAACATTTAAACTAGATGGGTGTTCAGTGGAATACGTGTGTCGCCGGTCAGCGCTTTGTCAGTATAACAATTTATTTTAAACCCAGATAAATGACCTTGACAACTGGTGTGAGTAAGTTTTCGTGAAGAAGCAATTTAGTATTTAACCCATATAATGACCTTCAGTCTGACCTTGACCTTTATATTTTAATATGGTCATGACGATCTTCTCATGATGAGTATATATTGAACGTTTGATGAATAAATATCAAGAAATGAGAAAGTAATAGCCAACGTTAAGTTTTCGTGACGGACGGTCTGATGGACTGGCTGACAGACGGACGACAAAGTGATCCCTATGTAATGCATTTTTCTTCGAAAAGGCGACACAAAAACGCTTGAAAAAATCCGAAATTCCCCCATAAACATCAACAAGCGGAAAACATAACATTTTACGACAAAACATTGGCAATACACGGTCCATATGGACATGTTCACATCGTAGCTAAGCATCATGTAAAGTTTTCAAAAACTCGGTTGAAAAATGTGGGAGGAGACAGAGACACAAACGTTTCGGGATGGACAGACACTCGGGCGGGCATGGCTAATGTTATATATTACATATTATATATATACAAATATGCCCCCACATTATTATGTATTGGGGGTCAAATAAGTGCAAAAAGTGCATAACAACGATTTTGTTCCTGCATATAAATGGGTTAATATTAATATACATCATTAATTCTGTCGAATGCGTTAATACAATCTGTGTAATTTTACTGAACTTTAGTGATATACGATGTAAATATTGCTAATTAGCAGTAACTGCTCCTTCTGTACATTCAACCCAAAATACCTACCCAGGGTATTGCTGGTTTTCTGATTCCAGTGATTGTGTTGTATCTCGGAACAGACTCAGGAAGGATATGGGAAAAGTAAAACGCCTTTAGCTTTGGAACCGTGCTATATGTCCATAAATTGGCATATCGATGCACTCTTAGAATAACGATGTCATATGGATTAGTTCTTCATATTACAAGATCACACAAATTCATGTTAAGTATATTTAGCTGTCCTTGCATTTGGTACATGAACTTGTGATTTTTTTTCAGGACTAATTCATTCTTGCACGTTTTCAAACAGAATTGTTTGTCATTTAAGGCTGCCCCTGTTATCATCGTAACTTTAGTTTGAAGCAAATTCTTTATTTCAATCAGTCCTTCACTGCCATCGTTCAACTGTACAATTCGATCTGATGAAGCTGCTAAAAATGGGTTGTTTTTATCAATTACAGTCACTTTAATGTCTTTTACAATCTTTTCATTCCTGTTTTTTAAATTCACATATTCCATTCGTGCATTTTTTTCTTCAGTGAGTCCTTTCATTGTGAACTTTTTACCTTTAAAAGTTGTATATAGGAGACGTTTAGTTAATGCATGGCCGTTATTGTTTACATTTCTCGACATAACTTCACCAAAATTTGAGCTTGTTAGTCTTTTTCTTCCTTGCAGTTTCCATTCAGAGCTTTCAGATTGAGAGGTTGTGCTTTTTTCTATGTGTAATATGGCTGTTTCATGCACAAGTACCTGTTCTTGGTAGAATTCAGTGCATTTACGTTCCAATTCCGAAGTACTTACATCTTGGGTGTCTACTAAAACATGCTCCCCATAATCTGCCTTTGCTTTTTTACTTTTACCCGTTTTTGTTGTTGCTAATTTCCTTTTTAGTCTTTTATTCTGTTTGCAGGCTTTTGTTGAGCTTTCTTTGAGGCATGATATTTACTGGCTCTTGTCCTATAAGTATTTATAAAAACCGAATCGGGTCTCTTGCCGGTTACCTTCACGTACACAACTGGAGACCAAGCTGGCACTTCGGCTGACCTTAGTGCGCTGCCATAGCAGCGGGCATATAACGATCTCTTAAAACATTTATTGGTCATTCTCCCTCCATCAAATTTGCATCCAGATTCTGCCAAATTAGACGTGAAATTCCCTAAAAGGCGATCTGCTTTATCTGCCATTCTGTTTAATAAAAAGAACAAATATGTCAATAGCTCTTTATCCACGTTTCTACACAGTATGTCATTCCCACCATTTCGTAAACATCAATTTCTACTTCACTTGGCTCTTTTAACACATCCTGCCAGATTCTACACTGGTCATTTATTATGTCACTTTCTTCATCTAGATTATCTTCACGTTCAAGACTTGTGTTTTTTTTAAGAAAGTTCACTTTTATGTTTGCAAAAATCAGTGGAACACTGGTCATGAATACCTAAAACGTGTTTGCCACAGTTTTTTAATATCCTGACGTAACTTTTGTAATGCTTCTGTTTTGTCTTCTTCTTTGCTCCTCATCTTAATTGCAGCTCGCACACCCATAACTATTCGAACCCTATTTCCTCATGTCAATTTTCCCTTTCCCTTATACTGAGGCTTTTCAACTACAAGTTTTTCAAATTAGATTTTAGACATTTGCAAGAATGATTGGCACATTCAAACTTCTTTACGTATGACCCCCATACTGGCACCTGCTGTGTGACTGTCGCATAAATTCTACTATCACCATCGCCTATCATTTTAAGATAGCGCACACCATGTACCTTTTCACACTGTAAAAAAAACTCCAAAAGTATACTTTTAACGTTATACTTATTGATAAATTGTTATTACGGTAGCGAAGTATGGTCAAATCAAATTGACAAAGGTCATTTTCAGTTTTATAAATCATTGTTTCGAGTGAAAATATGCAAAATGATCTTCCCCGAGATTTCTCAACTTATTCTTTGTTTTAGAGCTTGAAGTCGTGTTGAGGATGTTAATATCCGTAATATTTGTATATATAAGAAGCTATTCCATCAGGGCTATCGTTAGCATAAACTTCGAAAAACCTTTGCAAAATGTTATTATCGTAACCCAGATTTACTTTTAAAATATTAAAGTAATTCAAGAATTCTTCTGCGATAAGGACTATCACAACATGACTTCTATGGTGATGTGATACAAACTTCGTAAGATCCTTGGTCATAATCACGTTCATACAATCTTTATCAAACTTATTAAAAAGTTTATCAAACATCGTTATGACCCTATCGTTTGGCAACGCACTGCATGTTTAGTGTTCAGTGGTTGACTCATTTCGCCGCAATGCTATTGTGAGAGGACCAGATAGATGTTGGCCCTATGATGACGTCTACCTAAATCCTCAAAGGACGGTAGCGTTTGATGTTTGTCGTAAATCTTCTCTTGCCTTACCCTTAACGGTTTGTTATTTTGCTACTCTGACTCCTACCAAATCACCGAGTACTGACTTTGTGGCGTTCTAGGCTTTTGCTTTCTTTATTCATATATATATGATCATTTATGTGTTATACTTTTATTGCCTATTAATGCTGCCTTGTTTGTTAGAGAATATAACCTGGCGGAGATATCTGTATCAATTTTACATTGTCCCGTTTTATTGGGATGACAATATGGTAAGAGTGAGGTTTGGTGCACCCTAGAACCTGGTTTAAACCCCGCATCGGCCTTTTTTGCCACTGACCGTTCCAAGCCTATTGTCAACACTATTATGTTTGTTAGGTTCTATCTTGTCTTTTATTCATCTTTGTAATAATTGTTTGTTTCTGTGCGTGTTTTTGGTTGCTTATGGTCCTTGAATGCTAAATTTCCTGTTTGACATATATCTACTTTTATATATGGCGAATTAAGACCAATGCAGTATCATACTATTTTTGGTATTTTATTATTAATATTAAATATTGGTTAAACATATAGCAATGAACGAAAATACATTATATTGAAACACGGCCATATAAAACAAAGTTGGCATCTTTGGTTAGAAATGTATTGGGTAATTTAAATGTTAATAATGTTTGATTATCACGAGCTAACTCAATCAACTAGAGCGACATTTTAAAACTCAATTTCAAATTTTAAGTTTCAACCATATTTGGATATAGTAAACATTAAAACAATTCGAATGACATTAACTAAATTAGGAGTCTCAGGTCATAGGCCAGAGGACTGAAATGGGTTGTTGCAATAATCAAACACAATAAAAGTAACAAGTGTGAAGCTCGCTTAAAATGGAATTGAATTGAATGTTGTTTAACGGCTCATCAACACAGTACAGGTTATTTAGAGCCGCCCCAGAGAGAGGGGAAGGATACATAGGAATCCGGGAACCTGCCCTACTCTTATTATCGAATAGATTCCTATGGTTCTTTAACGTGCTCGGTTGATAGACCGATACACGGGACCGCCCGGTTTACGTCCCCATCCGACGGACGAGGCTAAGGAAAAGTGTCTAAAATGGATTTTTTTTATTTATTTTTTTTATTTTCTATATTTCGCCCCGTGTGGTTCCCGGGGCCCCCGTTTGGTCACGGGGCAAAGAAAAGGGCCACTGCAGATGCCTTTGGAGGGGTAGGCAGAGAGTTAGAATCCCGCAAATTCATGTTCATTTTATCATTTTTTGTTCATGTTCATTAAAGGTCTTCATCATGATCCCTGCATTGTTTCAGGTGCCATCTCGCTCACATCACAAGAGCAGTGGCAGAAAAACAATAAACGTGGCTCCAGCGTAAATGGAGTTTCTACGATAGACTTTGCAGCAACTCTGCAGTTCAAGGTGAGAAGGTTCTAGGCCCATTTTCCATATTTTATCTCGATGTACATGGAGGATGAGCCTGGCATGTTCATGCCTGTTAGGCGCCATATAACCTTTAATGTGTTGGTGCGCCTTAAAATCCAATTCATTTCAATTCATTTTTTATTTCAATGTTCGTTAAACAAAGACCTCAGATTTACATTGTTTAAAATATACTTTTCGGAAAAACAGCAACATGTTCAAAACTATACAATTACTTCAGTCTGAAACTAAACAACACGTTTGTACTTTATCCACATATATTTTCAATGGATTTGCAAAAATGATTAAATATTATCTGTAAACAATTCTATTAACCAAATATGCTTTTTGTGTTCTTACTTAAAAACACTGCTTGCAGCTAATACATATAATGTATCTTGTATATTATACAATAAGAGACTATTAAACAATAGTAAAAGTGTGTTTTTGCTTCTTAATTTGCTTAATATTTAACGAACTGTTTTCATCTAAAGCCTGCGTATCCTTACAAAGTGAGCTCTTTTCCCCGCTACAAAAGCAATTGTGAACGCTCGGCCAATCCCGTCATTCTTCCGAATCCCGCCTCGGGTGTATATCGAGCTTCGGTTTCTTCAAAATCTTGACATTCTGTTAGCCGGAAGGCAACGGCACAAAAAAAGTGCACTGTTGCTGTGTAAGTAATACGGCCGTAATACACACGTGTTGATGTATAAGTTGCGTTGAATGTTTGTTTTTTACAATGCAGATGAAGGTTTTATTACTGTTTCATGTACATAAACTATTGAGGGAGCAATCGGCTGAATGACATTGCAGATCTTGGATGATAACTTTGATTTTGAATGCAAATTTGTTTTGGCGGAAATCTAAGGCGCGATGACGTAACCAATATGGAACGCTTCGATTTACATTTGAGTAATGCTGAGAAGCAATAACGAGATGTTGCGAATGCTGCAAAAAATTATTCGATTCATCAAGTACTTGTGAGATTAGAATTGTCAAAATCTTAGAAAAGATAGAAAGCTTATGACCGCGAGCATACCGGTAAAGCTAAGAAAGTACTGGAGAAATCGAATTACCTTTTTTTGCGGAGACCAAAATCGAGAGCTTGATATTTGCTTGCGGTGAACCCGACCAAAAAGTCACTTGGTTTCGCCACGGCGTATGACATCCTTTGCCAGAGATGTATTCTCCCTCTGTCTGGAACATATTATACTGATCTCATAAGTATGGTGGATGAATACACTTCAAGGCTGGGTAAATATGTATTTAAATCAATAAGTAATATGCATACTTGAACAAAACACTTGGAGTAGCTATTATGTGTCCATATTTGTCCCCCTAAGGCTATCTATCTATCTATCTATCTATCTATCTATCTATCTATCTATCTATCTATCTATCTATCTATCTATCTATCTATCTGTCTGTCTGTCTGTCTGTCTGTCTGTCTGTCTGTCTGTCTGTCTGTCTGTCTGTGTCTGTCTGTCTGTCTGTCTGTCTGTCCGTCCGAAAGTCCGTCCGTCCGTCCGTCCGTCCGTCTGTCTCCGTCCGTCCGTCCGTCCCTCCCTCCATCCATCCAACCAAATATCCATGTCTGTCTGTCTTTCTATCTGTCAACTATTAAATCACAGTCAAGACGCGCACGTATTCCAACCATCGGAATACAAAAACTCTATTTTATTGCCATTTTCCGAAATTGTGAATATAAAACAAAATATAAAACACTCTCTATGGAATTAAAAAATCTAATGTCGAATAAAACCGATTATTGCAAAGAACTTTAAGTATTTCCGCGAACTTTTGTTTTGATCTTAGCACTAATGACTGTTCAATTCAAAACCTAATTACTTCCATATTGAATATAACAGTACTATGTCTTCCAGCCTTGATTAACGAGAAACCATATAAAGAGTACTTGGAAGAGTTCCTGCTTAAGGCAGTCTTCGTTAACTTTATCTTGAAACAGAATTAAATATCGAACTAGGTGATCATGGTTTTATGATGATGAAGGTAATATTTGCATCCGTTTGACTTTGTCCCTGTTTACATTGTTTAGCAGCCATAACTTTGCACATTATGTTACCTGTATTATACTATGCAATAGTATACTGAACAAAAAAAGTTTAGCACAACATTTTAGGAATATAGATTAAACATATGGATATTGATATAATTGTTTGAAGATATTAGAAATGCTAGGTAAGGATTTGATTTAAAAAATGTTTTATTGTCTTTTTCTAAGCGACGTATAAGAATTACCTCCCATATATTAAATAGAAATTATTTCATTATACGAACGTATTACTTTAAGCAAATTTCATGTTTGGCATTGACCATAATTGTCCATTCTGTCATTGTTTGAAAAACCGCTGAAATGTGTTCACAAACGATTGTTATTCTCAAACAAAAACATTCCAAATTTCGTAATTTTAAAATTACCTCCCTTTTTATTAAAATGAGAACGATTTTCGATAACCTATAGAAGTCTGTTTCCATCCTAATTGCTTTATCTTTTTCACCGACTTTGTTTACAAATGACTATGTAGCATTATTATTGGTGATATCTTTGTCACTTTATCACTGACCCCGAACATACACGGCTTTGTATCTCTATTTATAACATGCATTGTATATGGTAATTTTTTTCTGAGATATATTCAGCAACCACGAGTGTACGCAGTGTGTAATCAATAACCTTATTCAAAATTAGCATTTACTGTTATCATTGTGCTAGCACTACAAACTGGCATCTAAAATTAATGATAATAAGTTTCTTTTTTTTCTATTTCTTAAACGAAAGCGCACGTATTGAAAATTGGCATTTATTCATGAAAACCGTGGTTTGACTTAGAACCTTCAATCCATTATGTATAATTAAAATATTTCGTGTTGTAAAATCAAAATTTAGACTCTCCACTTATGCTTGTTGCTGAAGCAAGCATATTTACAGAGTAATCTGTAGGCGAGCAGAGCGTTTGTCCCCCCTCCGCTTTCTATTTTTTTTTTTACATAGCATGAGAACTGAAAGTAACACGTCATTTTCCGTCAACGTCGAACAAAAACTGCCATTTTCTAGTACGGAAGGTCAATAGTGGATGTATGTTCATGAAATAACTATTCCTGAAGGACCTTACAGGTACAACTAAGTAATGTGTGTGAGTCTTAGTACAATTCTTTTCATAAATCACACCGGTTGCGCATGCGCAGTAGAGGTGTGTTATCGACAGTAATCGGCCATCTTTTTGTTATGTTTTATAAACACGTAATTTCATACTGTTTTTGGAAGACTGTAACAATTTCACATATTACAATTTCATTTCCCCTTTCAGATTCATCATTTTCAGCTGTATCGATTTTAGAAGCTTTACTGCGTGAGAAATTCCAAGATTCACATAATTAAAATTTCGAAGCGAGGGAAATTATTTCCTAGAGCTGCCAGGGATTAAAATACGTTTAAAAATGATAACACATGTGTTCTGTTTTTAATTAAATACACGGACATCCTCTAAATATATGTTATTTTAGCGCATTTGTTACATGAAGTTACATAAAGTATGCAACATGCCACGAACATCCTGTTATTTCGTAATCAAAGGCATATGCTAAAACAATATATGTTTACCTCGGTACTGTCGGTTAAACAGTCTAACGAGCATCAATGAACATCTACAGGTGCATATTTGGTGCAGGGGATAACATTGGACGCCCCCTGAAGTCTGAAATGTATATGTTAAAAGCGCAATCAATGTTATTGGTGTCTTTTTTATCAACTATGCTGGTATCATGGAACTCAACTGACCAACATATCCACCCACTAGTGTGTTAATATATAGTATTATATACTATATATATATAATGTTTACATGTATATATAATGTACTTTTATATATATATTAGGACATAATATATAATGTACTTTTTTTGGCGATCATAATCATATGCATTAAAATTGAACGTAATAATATTAAAAACAAAGCTACATAGAAGTCTAATTCTCCTAGTAACCAATCCGTCAAAATAGTAGGCGGGAGCTGGGAGTGGGGGTGGGGTATGTGTCACTTTGGTATCTGTTAACCTGTCCTTCTCCTGGTTCTTTAACATGCTCGGAAATATGAGACGCCCAATTGTATTTCTATATCACCTTAACGTCAATAAATGATGATATATATATATAATATATGAAACTTTAATATGTTATTCGCAAAGAATCATCATATATCAAATAAATCAACTTGATTTAAAATTGTGCAGTTGTCTTGTTTACAGCTTGGAGAGATGGTCCAAGTCTGCTCTCACAAGACGAGACTCATTATCCAACGGATTCGATTTCAAGATGTATCCATCTAAGAGGAATTGCACAAACACAATCCGGGCATTTTTCTTTTATGTCAATTTCCAATGGTTTCTTCATATAAGCAATACACTTTACATAGTCTAGTCTGTGACAGGAGAAAGTAGCCCAGGGATATTGCGTATCATAGTCCTCCAATCACGTTAAACAACCATATATTCAATTTTAGCAAACGGTAAGACACTATATGATTAACTGCCTTCGGCAGCTGATCCTTATATGGGTTTTATATTTGTCTATGGTTAACAGACTGTGAATCATGTAGCTGATGATAAGCATGCATTACAACTTCAATTACTAGTGAACTATTCTAAAAATCTTGACTGGTATAAACACATATTTTGCAACGTTATTACAGTTTAATTTGCTGAAATAACGGTTTCGTACTTTACTTTTACACCAGTCTACTGAAGTGTAGCATGCAGTCATTATTATATGTATATTAGCGACAAAACCTTCATTAGCCTCTGTAGCGCAGTTGACTGAGGCGTCGTGTTATTGCCGAGGAATTTAGGGTTCAAGCCTGCAGATTTACTTTTCCTTTTTTTTTTTAATTTTCATTATTATGGTTTTCATTATTGCAAATGGTAAAAGTAACAACTGTTCCTTTAAATTTTTCACTTTGATAACGCTATCTTATAATTACACATGGTAGCAGTGAACAGTTTCTATGTGTTGAAATGTACACGTTAACACACTAGTATGCCTTACATGTGAACAATTGTATTTCTGTGCTGATGTACACGTACTTCTACTAGCACGTTGTGTTACAAGGGTGAATTGTAATTAATATGTAAGGCATGTGATATGATGACAAGGTATTTAAACAGAGAGAAACGAGGTGATTCAAAATGTTTGGTAGGAAGAAATGATGGTAAAAATCGGGAAGAATGTGTCTGGTAAGAAAACAACGGTCGTGGCGTGTTAATGTCTCCGTAACAACATTTTGTTTTCAATATTGTTTTGACTTTATCTATTATTATGTTAAATGTTTGTCTCTCGGCAGCTATTTTACGCTTGCGTAAAATCTTGCTTGTATACGGATTGATATACTAGTACATGAAACCTGCAGACATAACATGTATGTGACAATACACACACAGTAAGTCTATACACTTTTCCTTTGTTTACAAACATGACATGACCTACATTTTCTGT
Source organism: Cyrtodaria siliqua (assembly GCA_037043455.1). Taxonomy (NCBI): domain Eukaryota; kingdom Metazoa; phylum Mollusca; class Bivalvia; order Adapedonta; family Hiatellidae; genus Cyrtodaria; species Cyrtodaria siliqua. Next base: position 136,585 of record JAWPHD010006435.1, read on the forward strand.
TTACTCTTGCTCAACTGCAGACTCGATGTTCTACAATTATGTGCATCATTCAACAATAACACGTGTCTTTTAGTTAATTAATAACATAATTTAAAGTGTACATGTACACTTAGTTGAGGGTGATGTGTTTACCGTAAATATGTTAAAAGAAAGGAACGTGTTTAAAACACAGGAAGTCCGTCTGATGTACAGACTTTTATCCGGAACAGGGTGTTAATATGTCCGGGAGTAGAAAATATTCGTTTCTTAAACTTCTATTTTGTCTTTCAACTTTGGCTTATCATCTGTTATTGATCTACATAACACATAACAACCTACGAAATGCACATAACAACTTGGAAAATGCACATGACAACTTACTAAATGCACATAACAACTTAGAAAATGCACAGGACAACTTAGAAAGCGTATTGCACAAAATGCAAAAGGTCATCAGAAGGCAGCCGAGGCTTTCCATACTTATACATAGTCAGTTGTGTCATATATAATAAACAAGCATGTATTCTCATATGATTCTGATATAAAATCAGCCACATATAATTCTCATATTAAACCTTTCATATAATATTTATATAGTAGGAGTTTCGTTTTGCTAGAGCGTGTAAAGATATTAAGATCTTCAATGGTTTAATTTAAACAATATTTTATTCAAGTACTGAATGGGATTGGACAACAGGCAATGCCTATGTAAGACCTCTCCCGTATCAAGGTACATATAAACAATAAATTCATATCAAACATAACATAAAATGTGGAATTGTAGTACAGTTTGCATATATTGGTTTGACAATTAACTTAGAATCTTTAAAACATGTGTACCGTGATTGTTTAGTATCAACATTTGTACTGTCAGAAAGAATTTAAGTGAAAGAAAAAAAAGAATTAACAGAAAGAAAATCATACTGGAAACCAATACGAAATATATATAAAAATGTACCGATTATTACAAAATATAATGGTTTTAGTATGAGTTTCTGTAACCAATAGTTAATTTTGGAATTTAAGATAACTGAGAACAAAGCAAACAAACAAACAAAAATACAATAAAAAGGAAGAAAGATAACAAATAGTTTGTTTTTTCTAGCATTGTGACAAAACATATCTGAAAATACAAAGTATATACATACATGTACACATGCATGCACATACCTATATGCCCATATATACACATACATATACATATGTACACGTACATACATCTATAATTCTACGAAAATCTCCTGGTACACTTGATGTATTTGTGGACGATAAGTACAATTTCTGAGTTCGTAGTATCGTCTAGATTGGAACTGCCATTCAGTATCAAGTCAAAGCATTCCACAATTTAAATGTACTCGGTAGAAAGCTGTTATAATATGATGTTGTACGACAAAGAGGGAGACGTAAGTTTAATCCTGAAGTTCGAAGGTTATAATTATTGTTTACGGGTAAGTATGGCTGGATTAAGTTATACATGTAATCTGGACTTATGCCATGAATTATTTTGTAAATAGTTACACGTTTATGATCTTTTCTTCTTTTTGCTAATGTTTCAAAGTTCAATTCAGTATATAAGTATGATCTAAAGGAATTGCACCTGAGGCCTGTTATTATTCGTGCTGCTTCAACTTGGACGCTCTCTAATAGATCAGATTCTCCCTGTGTACAGTTATCCCATACTGAATCGCCATATTCAAGTGTAGGTCTTATAAAGGCGATATATATTTTCAATAGAGAATGTCTGTCAAGTTTGTATTTGAGCATTCTTAATATGTTTAATCGTGCACATGCTTTTTCGTATATATTTTCTATATGATCCGACCAAGTTGCATTGGACTGAATTGTTAATCCAAGGTGACAATGTGATGCTACGTCTTGCACTATATCATTATCAAAGTAGACTGGTGGGTGGTTATAGTTTCTTCTAGTGCAGACAAGGCTTTTGGTTTTTTGAGGATTAAATGTAACAGCCCATTTTTTTGACCATTCAGATATTTTGCAAAGATCATTTGTAAGAGAGTTGGCACATTCTACTGGGTTTTTATCAACTACAACAAAAATAGAAATATCATCAGCAAATAACCGTACATCATTCAATTATCTGTGATATCATTTATATAAAGCAAAAATAGAAACGGACCTAAAACAAAGCCTTGCGGAACACCTGCATCTGTAGTACTGAAGCTTGAAGAGAATCCATCTAGGACTACTGTTAGCAGCCTATCAGAGAGATAGCTACGTATCCAATCACATAATGAATCATTGATACCATATTTAGCTAATTTAAAAAGCAACCCAGCATGCCATACTTTGTCAAATGCTTTAGCAATATCGCAAAATATAAATCGTACATCTTTTCCAGCGTCGAGGCTGCTTATTATGTTATTATATATTTCTATGAGCTGATTTACAGTAGAGTCTCTAGGTTGAAAGCCTGCCTGGTATTTGCACCGAAGGTTTTTGATATAGTTGAACAAGTGTTTAAATACGATTTTTTCCATCAATTTGCAAATAATACTGGTAATGGATATGGGCCTATAATTGCTCGGCATGTCAGGTTCTCCCTTGCCCTTAAAACTAGGAGTTACATTCGTCTGTTTCCATTGGTATGGTACTTTTCTAGTCGACAATGACAGATTAAAAAGTCCCGTCAATGGAGCAGCGATGCTATTTATAACTAATTTTAACACCTTTGGGCTAATCATATCTGGGCCTGGAGGTTTCGATAATTTCAAGATTTTCAATTGATCAATTACTTCCGTTTCATTTATAATAATGTCATTCATTTTATTGTCAGTGCGATTATGAAAAGTAGGTAATTCCGGTTCATGTTCAATATGAGATGTTGTAGGGAAGATAGAATTCAATGCGTTAGCTTTGTCTACTGGATGTATTAAAATACGACCGTTATTTTCTATTTGAAAGTTTGGTTGAGTTACTTTGTTCAATTTAGAGATCGATTTGCTATACGCCACCATTTACCCGGAGGGATAGATTTATCAGTTAACTGGGATGTAAGTTTTGTCTTGTATAATTCCTTAGATTCATGGATTAAAGCAATTACCTCATTTCTAAGTTGCCTAAACATTGACCAATGTAATGGATTGTTCGAAGACTTAGCTTTCTTGTGCATTCTGTTTCGCTGTCGCATTTTAAAGCGTATATTATTGTTCATAAACGGTTTATCATTGGGACGTATAACAACAGTCTTTGTAGGTACATGACGTGTTACACAGTCATTAAAATATTGCAAAACTTAGAGTTTACTGCATTTATATCATCACAGTTAAACACGTCATCTTCCAGTTAGTATTCTGTATATCCGTATTAAGACCATTTATGTCAGTGGCATCATAATTTCTAATAACCCGTTTATAGGCTAGTCTTCTAAATGTCTGAAAGCTTATTTCAACGGACACAGGAGAGTGTGTGCTGCATATTGGTGTATGTACATTCACGTGTTTAGTTAGCGATGTATTATTCGTAATAAACAGATCAATGCACGTTCCCGGAGTCACAGTAAAGTTGGTTGGCTCGTTAATAATATTTGTCATATTTAATCTTTGTAACAATAGCTTAAATCTGTTAGACGAATTTGATAAGACGTCGATATTAAAATCCCCTGTCACAAAGACTGGGATATTATTATTCAAGGATTGGGATATACTGTCATATAACAAATCCAATAGGTATACCCGAGAGTTTGGCGGTCGATAGAACGCTCCAACTAAATATTTACTGTTATCGTTACACATTACTTCCAGCCAAAACAGTTAAAGATTATCATTCATAAGATCCCTCCTAACGGAACAGTGAAGGTTATCTTTAGCATAAATTAGTACACCACCGCCGTGCCTATTACGATCTTTACGAAATGGTTTTGAAATCCGGTTAATTGTTATTGGTTATCCGCTATCGAGGCGTCAATCTTCAATGGTTTAATCAAGTTATTACAGTTAAACTTCTTCAGGTTTTCGTTATCGCAAACTATATATACTGAAAGGAAAAAGAAACGCATAATGGGTATTTCCGCTATATATTGAATGTTTAATATGCTACTGCTAATCGAATGGTACAGGGCGACATTAGGTCTGTCCTTTTTGAAAAGAAGGTTTAAACAGCACCGAACACATCAATGGTTACCCCTCTAAAGTTTCATTATCGACAGATTGCGCATTTGACTCAAGTAGGTGAGCAAACTTTACAATCTCTTAACATTAAACATAATACTGAAATGGCTTGACTTTTTCAAGCGAAATTTCATCATTTATGAATTTTGAGTAACAAAGTATACTTTGATTAAAATGTCTACTACATGACAGAGTTGTCCTTTCTGTAATTAGTTGTCCATTGATCAAGGTCTATTTAACGAAGATATGAAATTCGTTATTCCCACCGTCCCGACCCCCCTCCCCCACCCCACCCCTTCACCCATTCACCATTAGTATCACCATTTGTATCCATTATTAAACAAAAGCATCTCTCCTACATATCGCTATAATATTATCCAAAATAAATGATAGGAAAACGTAGTTATCTGAATTTATTATTAACAAGTTCCACCTCGTCTCAACGTATTTCAGTTAGATAAAACGTGTCATACTTGCCTATGATACAACTGTTGGCAATGTCGTACTGTTCAGATTTCTTGGAACATAATTTAGTATAATGTTCAGAGAATACATTTTTTTCCCGATTTGTTCCAGCTTCTCTCAAATTAAAAAGTGAAGACTCTTACCGAACCATTATCATCGACAGTAGGATGGCGGAAGCAAAACGCATTATTTTGTGAGAATAATTACGACCAATAATGGGCTTTAATGAGTCTCAAGAGTAACTCTTAAAGAGAATGTAGCGACACAGCCAAATAGCTCTGTTATTGAGCGTTCTTAAAATCTTGGAAAAGGGTAAAAGAATTATCAAAATCGGATGATAAAAAAAAAAGATATGACTATTTAAATGTTGTCTAAAACGAATATGGAGCCGCCATTTTTAGAACTATGACATCATAGTTCCATATTACCATACATGGAATATTGATAAATGTCATTTAAAACGAAGAAAATCACTGCAAATGAAAGTTTTTTTTTACTGGTCATATAAAGCAGTATTACCATTAAGTATTACATATTTTTCATACAGTTGCTGTCATTTTTTCCCTTTAAATCAGTAAATTTTCATATTTATAAATATTCCATATATGCTCATTTAGAACCGAGATGTCATAGCTCTCAAAATGGCCGCTTTCATATCCGTTTCAACAGAAACTTCAAATGATCATATCTTCTTTGTTTATCATCCGATTTTGATAATTCTTTCACCCGTATTCAAGTATTTCAGAATTCTCAGAAATAAAGATGGTTTAGCTTTGTTGCTACATACTCTTTAACTGCTGTGTGAATACGACACCTCTCTTTAAATCGAGTTACAGAGTGCACCCAGTGATTTGGCAGTCTAAGGGATGGGTATAACAAGATTCACCATGCTCATCGGGTTATCACTCGATTTCGACAGCAAACGGATAGAACACAACATCGTGTTAGAAACAAAGAATTATTATTAGAAATGCTTTTTCTTGTTTTTCAAATCTATATATATTTTAAAATACGTGTTTTAACATGTATGGCATGTATCTGTTACGTTTTGAGAGGGGTACCATTTTACTCTTAAAATGCCTTTCATAGTTATGATAGTCGGGCTTACATTTCTTCCCGGTATAACGTTAGTCCAATATAATTATATTATTTTATGTTTGTTTGGTGTTTTACGTCAGTTTCAACACAAGTAAGGTTATATATGACGGTAGATTTTTTGTGGTGGAGGCAGACCACACACTTTTCCCGGGTAGAACCAGTACTGTACACCTCCCGCCACCCGTAAGAAATAATTATATTAACTTTTGTATATAAACATAGAGACGAATCACCCAAGACACTTTATCAAGTTTTAGAGTTGTCAAAAGTTTACACTGACGTTTATAATAGCATTTATGCTACTTAAAAAACAAATCGAGATCGATCAAAAGCTAAATACTGTGGATTCAGCGACACCTTTCCCTTCATCTTGATTGCGTCAAGTTCAAGTGTATTCGTGTATCCATGGGTCCGTGTGTCCGTGCGTCCGTCACACTTTCTTGTCCGAAGCATATCTTCAAAACCATTGATGGAACTGCAATGAAACTTCACACATTGATAGAGGCCAATAAGAAGAAGTGCAGAGTGCAAGAACCGAAACTCTGTCGTCGTTCAATTTAGAGTTATTTCTCTTTGTAATTTTATACATGGAAGTGTAACTAGAAATGTGTCCATAGGCAACGGATGCCCCCACTAAGGTCACTATACCATAGCATTTGTGTAATGAATATAAACACTGATAAACACGTTCAACATTTTAATAGATGACACTATTAATGAAGGAGGGCGCGACACAAGTTTTGCAGCCCCTATTTTGAATAAGTCAAGGACCACAACTCTGTGGTTCTTGGTACAAAATAAAAACAAAAATGTACAGTTCGCCACTATTCTTTCTTCTTTGATTGCGCGATGACTTGACATAGTGTGGACCCTATGGTGACGTCTGCCTGGCGAGGATTTCTATATTTACACTGTCTCGTCTTATTGGATGACAGTAGTGTACGAGTATGATTCAGTTAACCCTAGAACCTGGTTTAAACCCCCATCGACATTTTGCCACTGACTGTTCCAAGACGGTTCCCCTTTAATATAGATATAAAAATGGAACAGGAAAAGTATCATTCAAGGACGACAGTCAACCACAAACACACACAGAAACAAAGAACAACTTTAAAGATGAATAAAAGGCTAAATAAGTAATCACAAACACAAAATGTTTGAAAATAGGGCTACCGCCTTGGAACGGTCAGTGGCAAAGAAGGCCGCTGGGGGGGTTAATCCAGGTTCTAGGGTGCAAAAACCTCACACTTACCCATTTGTCATCCCAATAAAACAATCGGTGTACATAAAGAAATCCCCGCCATGAACTATTCTCTAACCAACAAGGCACCATTAATAGGCAATATAAGTAAAACACAAATATGCTCGTGTATATATAAATACAAAAAAACAATAGCCTAGAAAGCCACAAAGAAGGTACTTAATGACTTCGCAGAAGCCAGAGCAACAATAAAACAAGCCATTGACGGCACGACAAGACAAAATTGCAGACAAACATCAGTCAGTGATGTTGTTTATTGTGCTTCTTTGTTTCCTTGTAATTGTTGTTTGTCCTGAATGCGTGTTTTTGCTTGAAGGCGTAATGTGAATGTTACATTAGCTTTCGTCTTTTCTGCCTACTTTTACAAACCAATAATATAACAAACATTTTAGGAACAAAAGCCTTAAAACTTATAGATTTCCTTTTTCGATTTTAAAAACTAACGTAAACTAATTATAATGATTATTACATATGTTACAGTCACACAGGATGTTGCAGAATATCTGATACCATTTTCAAAATCGTATACAAAATGTTTGTGGAGATAACATGCAAAATCATATATCAGCTTGAAGGAATCATTATACATTTGTTTAGGAACACATTTCACTGAAATATTGTTTTGTCAAATTCTGGAAAATACTTTACTATCATAAAATGCGCTCTAAATGACGTTCATTTTGTGTCACGAGATTTAGTCTCTCTCTGAAGTTTCGGATCATAGCTGCGTATGTGGTAGTCTAAATATGTCTCATGTCACGCTTAAATACTTCTTTGTGTAGTGGGTTTGTATATACAAGACATCCCCCAAAACAATGTATAGAGAATGTAAGCCATTGTAGTGAGGGGGCCATGCATTTACAGTCTTAAACAAAATATGGCATTGCCAAATTTAGATTTTAACCAGTTTACAACACAATTTACAACACAAGGGTGTGGGGTCGGTAGCTCCATCATATTGAAACCAAATTACATCGATTATAAGTCTTCGCCGTCTCATTGCACGTTAATTATTAACCCGTTCCCATTTAGGGAAGTATACAGTTCCATTTGGCTAGCGATTTAACCCATTGTAAGTTGGGACCTACACTTCCAGTTGTAAACTTGACCTTTCTGTGAAAGTGAAAGAAGAATTGAATGAATCAGTCCGCAGCCTGTCTGATCATTCAAACAATATAAAACGACTTTATTCAATCGAAATGCACTTTCGTATATGATTCGCTATTGTCCCTTAACATAACAATGGTAGATTGAAGGATTTACACCTAAAGAGCGTCCGGATCTGCAACCAGGAACCATCTAACAAGTGAGTAGTTCCCAATCATTTTAGCATTGAAATACAGATTGTAAAACATCCCAAATCTTGTAGAAATAAGGGATATTTGTTGTTTTTGGGTGGTATCTCATCTATAAGTTTGACCAAATCAGATATGGCCAATGAACGTCAAATTTGAACACAAGCACCAAAGTAATGTAATTTATCTTCGTTTGTATTTGATACATGATTTATTGTTTTTTTTTATTGTTTTGCTTTAGTT